>JAHDVE020001541.1:0-11980 GCA_022606495.2 Halesus radiatus | reverse complement strand
TGTTATATCTATGGGCAAACTACTCTCTAAACCTTCTCGGCACTAATAAGAACAAACTGTGCTATTTTCGGTGAAACCGGTCCAGTAATTTTCGATAAAATCGAGGACAAACAAACAAACAAACTTACATTTATTTTTATATACGAGTATATAGATGACGTCACAAAATAAATACAAATCTATTGAAAAAATAATATTTATTTATTTGTTTACGACCTATATTCCAATATACGAAAATAACACGTAATAAGCAACAAAAGAATTCATGGAAAAGAGATTAGTATCTACCTACAGTACCTACATACGCATGAATAAAGCATTGACATGTATTGTTACATTTCGCTGAGAGTCCCATTCTTGGAAAGTTTACTTTAGGATGATAGATGTAAGTAAGAATATTTTCCTAAGGATCGTTCATAAATAATAAAAATTATCCCGATGGTAGTTTTTCGAACCGCTTTCATATTTATATCAATGGTTGTGTTTATATTTTTTGTTTACGGCCCATTCTCTTACGTCTTCAGTGCCGGGGCTGACGCGTTTCGGAAGAAAAATCAAATATGGGATCAAAGAACGGAAGACCTAACGGAGGGATAGGGAGACTATAAAAAAGGGGTAGCTTTAAATTTATGTTGCAAGGTTGTCGGGGTGGCGTTAAGGAATAAGTTTACATTTCCTGAGAGTGGTCTTCATAATGCCGTGGGCGGTTCCAGGGTTTCTAGGAAATCATTCGAATGGAATTAAGGACATAATATCTTCCGGAGTTTTCTGTTCACACCGTTCACGTGTGGGTAATATTTTATGTAATATTCAATACACAAGAGCGAATATTTGGAGATTACTAAATGAAAGATATAAACCATACCCAATAGCACGTAGAAAATAAAAATTACGACGCATTTTCATTTGTTAATGTTTTCAAATACGAGGAAAGTAGGTGAGTACTAGTTTCTAACATGAAAAACGATTTTTAATTTTTTTAAAAAATCGATTATTAGCAGATTGCCATTTCTTTAAGAAACTCCTTGAATGCGCGCGTGTCTCATTAGATCAGTTTTTTATGTGAATACCGCATAAGAGTCCCAACTGCTCCCAATCGTTTGGAACCAGTGAGACAATGCCATCCCAAATTGGGGAATATTTTGAGGCTGAAGGTAGAGTGGGGGAAGGAGAAGGGGAAGAGGAAGATGGGGAAATACCTGGCTACTCAGATCTAGTCACCAAACACGGCTTAAATCCATTTCAAGCAACGTTTTAATTCTGAATGGTGGCCTTTCACCAGGGCGATACTGAGGGTATGAAACGTGCGCAAATGTACTATATATTAAATTAAATCAATTAATTGTAAAACGACACAAAATTAATTAAATAAAATTTACTTGTTGGGATTTGAACCCACGACCTTTGGATTCGTAGTCGAGAGCCTTACCCCTCGACCACGGAGGCCATCAAACTACTCAATTTTTGACCTATTCTCAAGGAAGATACTGTTTTTTCTAGAACGGATTATAGACTTAATTAATTTTTTTCCGAAATCTAGTGAGAAAGTATATTAGCTTGAAGCTCCCCTATATTAAATACATATTGCGTAGGCACCTTTAATGTTTTTATCTTCTTTTAATTGCACAAAAAGCACCGTTAGAATAATCATACAATGAAACACAATTTTCATGAATTATTAAATCATTATGAAAGCAGAGCACTCTTCGAGAAGAATATGATAAAGTTGGGAAGCCAGAGATAAACTAGAAACTTTAATTAAAATTAATTATGTATACGTATTGATTATCCACGGCAAGACTAAAGGTCGCCTAAGGTTCGATTCACATCTACCAGCACCGCGCAGTGCAGACACGTAAAGTGGCAGTCACGGCAAAATCAGTGTCGGTAGATATGAATAAACCTCTATGGTTTAGAACTGTTGTTCGGTTAGCGAGGGATTTCTAGCATTAAATCACAGTCGTACTGATAACGTTTTTTTCTCTGTTAATTTTCTAATGCTTATTCAATTTATTGGATTACATAATTGAAGTTTATAAACCTCATTGTAATATTTAATCATTGAAGAATACGACATTAAAAAATTTCCAATGAAACATGCGAACGAAAAACACAGAAAATAAAAAAGGTATTAGTCGCATCTGGTAATCGAACCCAAGACCTATATCCTGCCAGAACAACGTTTTACACGTGGATTAATATGAAACAAGTTTATTTTACATTATTTTTATAGATATCATGATTCAAATTTAAGACTTGAATAAGTTATTACAATGAATTGAATATTATTTCCAGACTTGTAGAAGAACCCATATAAATAAAAATCGAATAGGTATATCCGAGACACTATCTAACTTCCAAATATATTCGGGTAGAACCTTGCAATCATATAAAAGATAGCGCCCAAATATATGGAAATTATTTGATAAAAATATTGATAATTCTAAAATTTGAAGCATGATATTGATAAAAATGAAATGATAAAAGTAAAATAAACTGGTCTCATTAGTACAAAGGTCGTGGGTTCGATTCCCAGATGCGACTAAATACCTTTCTGTGTCTTTTTCAGTTACATCTTTTATTTAAAATTTATTAATATTATCTTCTTCAGTGATTAAGCATTACGTAATTTATAATTTCTTCAAAAAGATTTTTATTCACTTTGTGGCGTCATTATTAATAAATTAATTAAAAATTACTTTGAAATCACCACTTTATTCATATATACATATCAACATGTTTCAAAATCGAAGCTTTTCTCATGAGGAATAAACATATATTATTACTATTCTGTATATTCCTGAAGAGGAAAACTTCACTTTCGAAACATGTTGAAATGTATATATTAATAAAGTGGTGATTACAAAGCTAATTTTAATACATTTGTTAAATAATTTATTCAGTTCACAAATAATATTGTTAAAATTACCCCAAAAAATATTTTTTTCACTTTAAAACGATCTTGTGAAAAAAATGAGAACTTAAGACACGGAAATCGATATAAAATGTGTATTTACGTGACAGTAGCAGAACTGCATTTTAGATTTTTGTACAATTCATAGCTTAGACCTTCGATTGAACCATCGATTTCGTAATATTTTAAATAAATTTAATCGCTTGCATGGACTTAACTTATCGTGAAAAGTATAACAGCCAATTTAAAAAAAATTCTGAGATCACTTTTTTTCTACATTGGACCGTTTTCAAATTTCCCTGCAACACAAAGCTGGGCTTATCTTCATATAAATAACTTTATTAGTTAAGGCGATCCACTTCCTAAAATTCTAACCAAATCACGCACTCCTTACGGAGGTAGGGAAAAGGTTTAAATTCCCGCTTAACACCGGGGGCATATTTCATTTTGAGCAAAAAAAACATCACCAAAATGCGTGTTTTATTTTTTTATTTTGTAAACCTCAGGCATAATCATTAAAATGTTTTTTGGTCATATTCTAAGAAACTTAATTTTCCACAGTGAACAAATACGACAATATCGGAAAATGGGTTCGTAAGTAGGAGATTTAGCACTTTAAACATTTAATATGGGTATGATACTTAATTTTTATGTAGGCATTACCTCCCATTGCATCGACTTAAGGTCGACATCCTATGAAACATTTTAAAATTATAACTTCTTCAAAAGATTGGTATTCACTTTGTGGTGTCATTAATAATGAATTAATTGAAAATTACTTTGTATTCACCAATTTATTAATATGTGCATATCAACGTGTTTCGTAAGCGAGGCTTTTCTCATCATGAGTATATGGAATTAAAAATAAATAAAAAAGCAGTTTATTGTATTGGAAATCTGTACATAAAAATAAATCATTCTATATATTCCCGATGAGGAAAGCATCGCTTTCGAAACATGTTTATACTCGTATGTATATATTAATAAAGTGGTGAATTCAGAGTATTTTTTAATTAATTTATTTTATAATTAAATTATTTTTAATTGTAAATAAGACTATCAAAATTACTCAGGTGAAAAGACATCGGAAATCCCATTCGGTTCTGTGCCTGAACGATTTCTTAACGATACTACCTTACTTTTCAGTATTTTAATTATCTGATAAGAAGCATTGCCCAATGAAGGGTTCACGAAGAACTAACTCAGTCAGTTTTAACTGATTTTCAAGGGACTTAATTTAGTGTTTTGAATACCTAATCTTTTTCTTTATCAAGGCGTTTGTATTTTTTTTTATTTGAAACTTTTTTTTAATTTAGGTAGAACTATGGCAACAAAGGAGATCTCAAAATGATTTGCAAAACTTATTCAAAGCCTGTCTTTTGCTCCAATAACATTGCTAAAATAATAATGTTTTATTATTTTCTTTTTTTTTATAACAAATAATGATATCCTCACTGGGATTTCCCCTGCTGAGGATTTCATTTCAAAAATTTGAAATTAAATTGATGTAATTGCTGATATATAAATAAATTATGAGGTGGGTGTTTTAAGTGAAGTTAAGTGGTTTTGGAGTTAGTCTGTATTTGGTGTTAATATATTTTCTCTTTCTAATCTACCTATGTAACGTATCCAGCGTTTCATTTTATTTTTAAATGTAGTATTGTTCCTGTGATTGTTAAAGGATAGTGGGATTTTGTTGTAGAGTTAAGTACCATAGCGTATGAGGTTTTTTTTGTCCAAATGTTTGTTGTTACTTTTTTAATGTGATTTTGACTATGAGATCTAATTATTATAATATACGGCACTTCTTGTAACGAACGATTATACCTAATGAAGTAACCACTGTTAGTACACATCAAAATTGTTCAAGTCAATCGTTATTCGCTGTTTTTGTGAATGTCTCGTTCATTTACGGTGCGGTATTATTAATTTTTAAATTTAGATGCATATCGGATGCTTACCGCACAAAGCTTGATTCTTCAAATATCGAGTATTTTCATGACGACCCGCATCCTCTAGATTCTAGATTCACGATTTACAGCTCCACAGATCCGCAGTTATAAGTTTTAAAGCTCGTTGGGCCGTGAAAACAGTTGTTTTGACTTGCAAACAAAAGGGTGAAATCCGAAATAGAGAAACTTTGCAACAACTCAAAATGTAACTATGTTAAAAGTTTGAGGGATTTCCGAAACAATTAACCGCTAACTAATTAGGTTTGCCTTAAATTACGCAACTAACATCAATGTAACACTTGTGATTGTGAAATAAACCCGCCCGTGACAGGTGCGGGACCAAAGCGGTTTTTGAAGGTTTTGACCAAAACTTTTAATTGGATTTTAATTGCGATTCCCCCTACGATGTTATATTATTTTCCCGAATTCGATTCGATTAAGTCTGTATATTTATATTGGTTTTGGTCACGTTATTTTTATGGACGCTTGATGACCTCCGTCGTAGAACGTGTAATGGTCTAACCATCATCATTTTCTTTTAATAGAACCCTGGAAAATATTTTTTTTTATATGCATAACTTTCATGCTAGAAAAGCTTAAGGGAGCGACATCTATCGACTTGTGGAGAGTTTGATTACAGTGAATTATAATCCAATAATTTTGATTCATAAAACTCGTTGCAACATAACACCACGAGATGGCAGTGGGAAGAAGGCGTTCCCTCTTATAAATAAACATCACAGGATTGGGCCAGATCGACGAAAACGTTACCAATCAAACGAGCGTTTTACATAAACAATAATTAGTGGTGACAGGACAAAGGAAATATTAATTATTTATGTGAATCGAAAGGATTCAGATCGACGGCCTATAATGTAAATATTCCAGCAGAGGGCGAATAGGGCGAGAGAGGTCGTGAACTATAAAGAAAACATGGGTAATGCAGAGATGAATAACCATCGAAAAGTGAAAACAGAAAGTAAAAATAATACGCAAAATGTTAATTACAAATAAAAAAACTACAAAGTGATGATTTATCTTGCACGGGGAAAGGTGTGTTTGCATTAGAATTTAGACAGAAAGACGTGTCATTTAAGGTTAAGCGGAAAAACAACGAATTAGAGAAAATAATTCAGAGAACAATAGCTTCAATAGATGAAAAAGGGAAGAAACAAGAATTATACAGTATGGAAACTTCGGCAAACTTAAGAGACGATTTAGGCAGGACTAATGTGAAATAGGAGTACAATTTTCTAATTTCAGGAACGTAGATAATTACAAGGGAGTGAAACTAGACTGATTTTAGGTGATAAAAGGTATTAATTGAGTAGATTCGGGACATCAGATATTATGAAAATGTAGATGAGAAATGTATCAATCAATTATAAAATTTAAACTGAAGGAATTCAATAGAAATATTGAGATATATGGACTACTACTTTGAATATAGTTCGATACATTTAGGTAAAATTTTGAGGTTGTCAATGACTAATGTAAACAAGGCGACAAGAATTGTTTATTTAAGCGACCAGATGAACATGAAACTCAGGTGATAAAGAGACAAACAAACAATTAAGATTATACAGGGAAGATAGGAATATTTATTTAAGGAAAAGTAATAAAAAATAATGGGTTTTCGATTAACTCTGATTTATATCGGTTTTTTAGAAAAGTAATGGTTATTACCCATGATAAAGAGTAAGCTAATGTGATATTGAGTTAGAGTGAAATGGAAAAGGGGGAGTGGCCAGGAAAGAAGTGAACGAACTCATATCTACCAGGTTTGGGGTAGGTAAATCGCAAGAAAAAACGCCAATAAATTAATACATAAAATTATTAAAGGTAGTGAAAAATCAATTAAGGATGATATCAAACGACCCGGATGAAAGTATAAGCAGACGACAGGTACATGCAAAAGGTGTAATACAGCTAGACCAGGAAGAAGCAGTGCAACACATTGAAAAATCATTCTGGAAAGGTATATTTATTAACTCAGGCAGGTGAGGTGGGGAAGAAATTATAAAGTGTTTACACCAATATTAGGATCAATTGAGAATTGCACGAAAATATGCGTTAATCGAATATTCACATGTTAGATCAGAGAAAAACCATGTTACCATCGGAAAATTCATAAATAAAAAGATATCGCATATCAAGATAACCAGGGACTAAGGGAAATTCTAAAATTGAACGATGTGAAGAAGGCGCTTCTTTAAATAAAATTCAATAATGACATAGTGGCTATAATTACGAGATACCCGAGTTCATAGGCGACCAAAGAATAAGCGATAGATAATATTTTCAGAAAAAAAAACATGAATCGAAATTTCCAATTCTATAATAAGGAACAGCAGGGCGATCTAGAGGAATGAACTAAATTCGATCCTGGCCGGAGTGAGGAAAAGTGATGGATTCAGAGGCGGGCCAGGTGTTATCTAAATATTTACATTGAAGAATTACATTCGAAATTAGTATTACTTACATATAGGTTTACGAGTTAATAGAGAACATAATTTAATGAAGGTATGGAATGGAGTTAAAACCTTTTGATTCTAAGCTGTATATATAAGGAAATGTAACGGCAGAATATGGGAGTTAGTCGCGGAATACGTCGAGCGAGGAAATATTAAATTACGTGCTGGCCGATTTTAAGTAATTGTTTTGTTTTTGGACTTAGGAAGTTTCATTTGATTTGTTTCTTACAATTAAATAAAGTTTTAAATAAATTCTTTTAAATAGTTGTTGGATTGATTCAACAATAGTTTGATTTAATTCAATAATAGTTTGATAAATATTGAAGTTTCTAAAATTCATTATAATTAAGTTGATACTAAAAATTACTTCTGTGAATTAATTAAAATTGGTGGTTTTAAGTGAACTTATAATAATCGAAAGTGTTTATAAATAAAGTGTTTGAATTGAAGTTGATTGGAGTTCGTCGCGAAATAAGTTGGAAGAAATAGTTCATTACGGGCGTATCGGTATTTGGGTGATTAAAAAGTGTTTTTCTGGACTTCAAAAATTTCATCTTAAAATAAATAAAGTGATTTTGTGTTCAAATTAATAATAATTTATTTATTAAAATTTTCTTAAAGACAGTTCGCCTCGAGTTGATACGTCGTTAATTGCGTGCGGAGTGATTAAAAAGTGTTTTCTGGACTTAGAGAGTTTCATTTGATTTGACATCTTACAATTAATAATATATTAAAATAAATTCCCTTAAATAGTTTGATCTAATACAATAATAGTTTGATAAATAGTGAAATCTCCTAAAAATTAATAATACTTAAATTACGTTAAAGATTCTAAAAGTCGCAATTAAAGTTGGTAACAATATATTTGATTTAATTTTCTCAAAACTGTTAGAGCAATGTGATAATAATAATAATTTAATAAATATTGAAAATTTCTAAAATTAATAAAGTTATTTGTTTAAAGATTTTTTAAAATTGCTTCTGTGAATTAATTAAAATTAGTTAAATGAAATGTGATTTAATTCATATTTTATGTTGAACTGAATTTATTACGAGTTTAAGAAAAATTAAATATAATTGCGTTTAAAATAATTTAGTGAAAGTTTAAAAACAGCTGAGTCTTAGTTTCATATAATTCATTTTTAATACTTAGTGTGGGATTAATTTCGTAAAAGAAAAATAATAAAGCTCTAAAATATTACCAAGCGTTCGGTTTACGGATTTAATTAATAGTTAGTAAAGAGAATTACGTGAGTACAAAGAATAAAATAGGAAAATAAAACAACAAAAATTAAATATTATCTAATAATATTTGGATTTAAAGATCATTAAATTTGAAGAAATAGTACAAATCGGTAGATCACGAATTGAAATTAGGTAACGCTAGATTGTTGTTAAGTAAATATTTCTAAATTAGATTAAACATACCAGGCAGGGAAGTCCAATATTTTCCCAAACCTCGTAATTGGCGTGTATAACCCGTCTGGAAAAATTATGAAATTTGTCGGGAGTTCAGGTGAGTCAACCATTTAATATAAAAGTTTTCAGGTTCTCCCGGGGAAGGCGAGGACGGAGACATGAATTATATTTCTAATGATTTATAAGTACATGTATTGTATATATGTGTATATATATATATATATATATGATTATATTTAATGTTTAATATATAGGTCAATACTATACGACCGTTATCTATCATGAGTAAATGTTTTGTATACTTGATCAAAGCCGTTCTAATCAAATAATTATGTTCAAATACATTTTGGGGTACCCGAGCGGTATGTCTAGCTCCATTAAATATTTTACGATAATCCTCTCTTTTCACATTGAATTATAATTAAACGAGTACTAAAGATAATTCAATTGTCTCACTCAATACCAGTACTTGAATTTAAATATTCAGAAATATAATTTTTTACATAAATACATCTAGGTATTTATAATAATTTCCGTTAGATACTTACCTGTATAAACCTTTCCTTTCGCATTGAATTATAATTAAACTAGTACTATAGATAATTCAATTGTCTCACTCATTACCAGCACTTGACTTTTAAATATTCAAAAATACCTATTTTTTTCCATAAATACATTTAAGTATTTATAAAAATTTCCGGTAGATACCTACCTGTATAATTGTCTTTTATTGAGTTGACTCATAAACAACAACTTCAGAACATCTTATTGACTTTCACTTTGGATCCCGTGTGCGTTGGCTAAGGGGTTAAACGAGTGAAATCGTCTGAAGCTCTCTATCACGTGGAGGACGGGAGAAGGGAACGAAATACCAGTCTGGCTTCACCTAATTATCCCTCGTGGACAAAGAACCAGACTTGTTGAATGTTGAGGATATCCGTCGCTTCCAGAGGGTGGACCTGGTTTCCTACCATCCTGACGTTGGTGAGTTATTTTCCCAGAAGCGTCGACATTTAGGGTGTTTGAGGGGACTCGCATTCCGAGGTGTCATGGATCGATGCCTATCTTTGACGATGTTCGATGACAAGGTGACATTTTCACAGTAGGGTATGATAGGAGGGAACGATAATTGTCCATGGGCTTTCCTACCTGTTTTTCTGCGAGACGAAGGGACATGAGAGACAGTTTATTCGCTGACCGCTTCCCGATGTACGTGTGTATTTTCCTAGGTGTATAGTGAAATAACTTCGGCTAAAAACTTGGCCTTTACTAAGAGTATGTATGTGTGTATGGATAGGTATATATATAAAGAAAGTGTATAATGTATCTATCAAATCTATATGGCCGTTATTTATTTTATCTTTATTTATATACAATGTTTAATATGTATATATATAAAACCAATTATTATATTTATGTATATTTCCTATAAAAACAATTTATTTTATTAGTATATATTTTTCCTAACACTTAAATTCGAAAACTAACGTTACTAATTATAAACATCCCAAACGATTTTTATTAATTCAAAGATCGTTATCATTCTAAAACAAACCAATGAATCCTAATTGTTATGCTTCCTGACGGGGGTCTCTGACACTTAATAACTGTCGCATATCTCAATGACACACTTCCTCGACTGTTATTAAAACTAGGTCAACATTCCAAACCACACCCTCTTTTATCGAAGTATGTAGATACGTATAAGTATATATATATTCGAATTTCAGTACATCTTACGAAGAATAAGTACCTTAACAAACGTCGACATTTAATTGAAAAATAACTATCATCTTTTGCGATGAACTATCATCTTTTGCGATGAACTATCATCTTTTGCGATGAACTATCATCTTTTGCGATGAACTATCATCTTTTAGAAATCACGTATTTGTAGTTTGCGTACATAAATATTTTTATAGCGCCATTTTCATGGAAAGATTCAATTCAAAGGCGCTCCACACCCGTTCGAACATATTGATGAATTCAACAGAACAAACAAAAACCCACATTACTAGAAATGTCAAAATAAGCATAATCATTCGTCGACAATACGTTCCCAAGTTATGTTATAAAATTAATTTTATCTTCGACTTAGGTTTTCAAGGTTCAGGCCTTGCGAATTTTGGGCTTTTTGGAGTCCTACCTTTTCTCCAAACAAAAAATCAATCTACAGTTAAATTCAAACTACATGAGATAGCAGGGTCTCATTAAATCAACCTGTCAACCAAACCAAAAGTAATCTATTATATATATATTGTATTATCACTTTCATGTATTTTGATATGTAATATGTCTGAATATCTGGCACAGATTCACGACCTGTGTTGGAGATGTCAGATCCACAATTTTCTGGGAAAACTGGAGTATTGTGGATTATAAAAACTCGTATTGTTTACATATATTTATAATTTGTACCTATCGATTGGGCAGAGATAATTGCTGATTTAAGCGTGGTTATCTCTGAACTTTTGATGCGGAGGACGGCCTTTCAACCCGGACTTTGCAAAAATTCGCAAGTATCTAATGTTGTTTGACGAGGGGACGGAACCGGTTTGATCTCCTTTAAATGTAACTGTCTGGAGGACGGGAATTCGGAGGGTCTCGGACCCATGGATAAGGAAGGTGCTCTTTCCGTCGCGGTACAGGGGATGACCAATAGCGCACGAACTAAAAGAAGAGGTTACGTATACCGTTTGGTCAGGCTGTACGTCTGTGTGGGGAGAGTTACTGACCGGAAACGTGGTCATCTGAGTACTTTAGGGGTAGGTCTGGAGCCGAATTGCAGCAAAACAAACCGTATTCGATCACTCGTCATAACAAAAGCTGTGAAAACTAAAACCAAATCATGTAATTTTCCCAAATTTAGGAGAGGATGGAGATGGCGCCAAAATAAGTAAAACTGTACCTTTTAACCATGAAATTCATTGAAACTAACCCATGTAGAATAACACTTAGTACGATGAGGAAAGACGATAATACTGTGATCATTACATTCATGTATACCAAATTTAAAATTGAAACTACGTCGTATTGTATAGATCAGGAATAGTGCAATTAGTATAGCCCAGAAGCTAAGTTTTCCCACTAAAACTCACGATAGAAGAAAAATAGAAAATTTAGGGGTAAAGTTAGGAAAATGCTAGTCTTCCTATAGGAAATTAACGTAGATTGCATAGTAGGATAATAATAGAGAGTTCAAAACATTAAAGTCTAAGATA
>JAHDVE020001540.1:0-32014 GCA_022606495.2 Halesus radiatus | reverse complement strand
GTTGGCCTTATTACTATTACCATCTGATGGTTGTATTTACTTGTAGTTTATTTTACATTACGTTTATTTTTAGGGAAAAGATCTTAACTGGATAAAAAACCCTAAACAAAGAAAAAGAAAAAAATGTGTGTAGTGTGTATCTAATTATGTAGAAGAAATACCGTGTTGCGAGCTTAACCGTCTTAGAACCAGTATTTCAATATGAAAAAAATAATTATTGCTAGTATACTAAGAGGTCTTAAGACTAGCTCGTTCGTCCCTGTTAATATTAATGGGGTTTTTGTGGATTTCAATTGTATCAAATCTTTATTTATACTATGACAGTCTCAGTGGTTGAGTGGTTACGATTCTTGGGTACCAATCGGAAGGACGCGGGTTCAAATGTATTCATTAAAAATAATACGTAGTAAATTTGCGGCACGTTCCAGAGTGGTAGATACTGTCAGTATTGCGCTAATGAAAGACCATCATTCAGGAGCAAACCGTTGCTTGAAATGGTTTTAGTCGTGTTTGGTGACGAGATCTGAATAGCCATGTACTTCCTCCACCTTCTAAATTTCTCATCTTCTTAATACCTTCAGCCTCGCAACACACCCCAATCGGGGATGCCATAGTCTCATTGGCTCAAAACGGTTAGGAGCAGTTGGGACTCTTGTGTGGTATCACATAAACGAAAGTTAATCATATACTTTTCGTTTTCTTGTTATTGTATTTAGACTTTTCATACCTTCATGTAAATGGCATATGTTGCGCCCTATATATAAATAAATTAAATTAAAATACAAAATTAAACGTAATCTTTGAACCTTCTTCTGTGACATTATTTTGCATCAATATTTTAACATCTTTATTTGTTTGGCCATCGTGCAAACTAACAATATAGTTATTGCACTATCGTGTTTTTGCACGCACCGAGTTTCAGTGAGATAGGGAAATAAACATCGTTACTTTTAACTAAATAATCCATAAAATTTTTTGCGTACACCACACAGGTTGTAAACACAATTATTAGAGATATTTACACGCCAATTGGTACGAGTATATGGTACGAGGTGTGTTCAAAAGAAAAGGTGAATTTTGAATTTTCGCGGGCTGTGTACATTCGATTATCGATTTTTTTTGTTATGTTGGTACACATATGTTAATCATATGTTAGCATTATCAGTCATTATGGATCAGTGGTTTGTTTTTGACAACTGGAAAGATTAGTCACGTTTTGTTTTTTCTTCGATTTTTAACGAAAAAAAAAATTGTAAAAATCGAAAAACATCGATTTTTTGGATTTTTTGAAGAAATGCTGGACATAGAAAACAAAGCAAATCTAAAATTTTACTTCAATCGGACTGATGATGCCCCAGAAAACGGCTATCAAGTTCCGATCAAAACTAGGAAATTCCTCCATAGGATTATTAACAATTATTAACAATTATTAACAAATTTTTTTCTAAAAAGAATCAATTTTTTGGATCTTTTGAAGAAATGCTGATGAGGACATAGAAAATAAAGCAAATCTAAAATTTCACTTCAATCGGACTTATGATCAGAAAAAAAATCGAACAACACACAAAAACGTGACTAACCTTTACAGTTGAAAAAACCAACCACTAATCCAATATGGCTGATAATGCTAACATATGATAAACATATTTGTACCAACATAACAACAAAAAAAATCGATAATCGAATGTACACAGCCCGCGGAAATTCAAAATTCACCTTTTCTTTTGAACACACCTCGTATATATATGATATATTATAAATGATGCCTTTATGCAAATATTTTGTATAATAAAAAATGTGTTTCTAATAAAAAATAAAATCTTTTGTGGTAGAGCATGTTGTCGGTAAGGAACTTAAAAACAAATATTTCAGGGATGAGATAAAGTAAGGCGTCAGCTGGAGAAGGGGAAATGCTAGAGAGCAATTTTTAAAAAAAGTTTTCATAATTTGACAGTTTTTGAACAGCTAGAGGGGACTTCGTAAACAAGCATTTATGTTATAGCTGAGGTACAGTTTAACATATTATTAAATATATTTTTTAATATGAATTCCGCACGAGAGTCCCAATGCTCCCAAACCGCCTGAAGCCAGTGAGACTATGGCATCCCCGATTGGGAAATGTTGTAAGGCTGAAGGTATTGGTGAGTGGAAGGAAGGTGGGGAAGAGGAAGGTGGGGAAATATCTGGTGACCAAACACGGCTTATAGCCATTTCAAGCAACGTTTCCATTTTGAATGGTGGTCTTTCACCAGGGCGATACTGGGAGTATCTTCCGCTCTGGAACATGCGCAAATATACTATATATTATTTTGAAATGAATTAATTGTGAAACAACACAAATTAATTAAATAAAAATTACTTGAGCACGCCGGGATTTGAACCCGCGACCTTCGGATTCGAAGTCGAGAGCCTCACCCCTCGACCATGTAGGCCGTCTAAATTTAACAGTAAATAATTTTCATAATGTATGCCATGCAACCTACTGCCTGTTGAAGTAGTTGCCGCACACTGAAAACGTTCCTTCTTCACGTCTGGAAGGTCGATATCCATATCTGTATACGGCATTTCACATCCGGCTTCTTCCTGGGGCCCTTGTTCCGTCTTGATGGAAACACTCTCTGGGTTTGGAAGATCCATGGCACTGCTCTGAAAGTGTCCTGTTGTCAACAAACAAAATATCAATCATAAGCAAGCTCATAAGATTCACACTTTTAACGGCTTTGAACGCCGGAAAAGCTGTCAGAACAATAAAAAAATCTAAAATACTTGCAGAACTTAATAATAACATTATAAAATCTGTTAAAATTAATAATAACATTATAAAATTTGTTAAAATTAATAATAACATTATAAAATTTGTTAAAATTAATAATAACATTATAAAATTTGTTAAAATTAAGTTAAATACCTCTGTGCAGTCACATATATTAAATTAATAATAATTACTTTGTTTAAAATAACTTTTTAATACGTAAATATCTACATGTTTCAGGAGCAAAGCTCCCCTCTTCAGGATAAAAAAATTACGTTTAAAAAACATGACAAGTATAGAGAAATAATAAGAAAATACAACAAATTAAAGACACAAACAAAAATTAAAAACAAGTGATAAAAGTAGGCAATTAATTAATTAGAAATGTAAAATAATTGAAAGAAATAAAAAAAAGGTAATTTTGTATTAGAAATTGCAAAACGAAATTATTATAAATAAAATAACATCGGTCTAGTTTTTGGACTGATAATTCGTGGTAGAATTCCATTGTATTAGAATTGAAATTAAAACACTTTTGTACTTTGTTCCACTTATTTATTTTCACCAGGACCGGTTTCATCCTACTACGACCAGTCTGAAAATGTCCGTAGTAGGATGAAACCGGTCCTGGTGAAAGAAAATAAGTGGAACAAAGTACAAAAGTGTATTAATTTCAATTCTAATAAAATAACATGACATAAAAATAAAATAATAATAGTTATTATTTGTAAAAGTTATTTTAATAATATTATAAATGCAGTTATTAATATGCATATTTTTTATGATTATTAATAATATTAAATTGGCTATCAACACTTTTCCCAATTTCTACAATTTCAAATTTATCTGGATGTAAACCAGTGCATTTGTATGTACAATTTTTAAATCGTTATTTATGTCAAAAGAATGATTTGTTTCCAAAATACGATTGGCAAAATTTAGAAGAATTATTATTAATTTAAGACCTTAGGTGCTCCTTTACTCTGACACTCAAACTTCTTGAGATCTCTCCTTTGTGAAAAAAGTTATGATCATTCAAACTAATTTTAGTATAAAAAATAATAATAAATAAATTATAATAAATTAAAATTAATTGTCGTCTTTTGTATTTTTTTTAAACGGATCTAATGCTATGTTCGATGGTCTTCCCCAAGCCAGTATGTCATTTGTGATAGTGGATTGAAAAAGCGCAATTCACTTCAATTCAATTGTTTATTCTTTTTAAAAATTTTAGAAAATTTACATTTTAAGACATTTTTAAAGATGATACAGGATGTACAACATCCAAAATAATTACTTATAAAAAATTATAAAAATTAAAACGAAAAATAAGTTAGACATACATAATCTCAGTAAATTGTATACAAGGCATACTGGTATTATACAAGTAGCAACAAAGCTTTACGTTTAAATGCAGCTTCATTGATGCTAAACATGTCCATATCCGAAGTGATTCTATTTAACAGCAATAGATATTTCAGAAATAAGAAATCTGTCTACTTGAGCAAAAAAAAAAACCATGGAACTGAAATCCCAAGGCCGAACTCTTACCATCTATGTGACGATTGTCTTCCAAATATTTAAAACATTCCTCCTTTATGTTTGGGACTTCTATTTCTATATATGTAGCCGGTGTAGTCCGACCGTCTTCACCTTGAGTCCCTGGTTCCATCTTGATGGTGACGCCACCTGGGCTAGGAGTGTCCATGGCACGGCTGTGACAACGTATAGTACGATAATCCTTGGGTTTTGATTTCGGAAAGCCAGAAATAAACCTGGAACAGAAATTTTTGTGAGAGCTACATATGATACATATTTTTTATGAACTGGAAATATGCCGAATTTGTAACGATAAACACCGTTGGCCAATTAGAATAATATTTTAGAATTAAAAGTCAGCGTTAAAGTGGAGGGTAATTTTACACGATTCCGCTTCAGTAGAAAAATACATAATTTAGAAAAAAGAAATATGCTGTTAGGTTAATAAAAATAAATAAAAAATAATTGCCCATGCGGATTTTCAAAATATTTCACTTTATTTTTTACTTTACGTAAATCAAAATACGTAAATATGTAAGGGAAATTGACGCCATCTTTAATGTTGTTAGTATGATAATAAGACGATTTTTAGGTTCTTAGGTTATTAGGTTGGGTTAAATAATAAGATGATTTTTAGGTTCTTAGGTTATTAGGTTGGGTTAAATAATAAGATGATTTTGCAGTTGGCGCTTCCGACAAATGTCATATCATACTAACAACATTAAAGATGGCGTCGATCCCCTTACATATTTACGTATTTCGATTTACGTAAAGTAAAAAATAAAGTGAAATATTTTGAAAATCCGCATGTGCAATTATTTTTTATTTATTTTTATTAACCTAACAGTATATTTCTTTCTTCTGAATTATGTATTTTTCTACTGAAGCGGAATTGTATAATATTACCAAGTGGAGAAGGACAAAAAATCAGGAATTACTAAATCGGTTACTCGTCCCATATTCGCTTTGATAAATCGATATTATAATTAAATATTAAGTTGACTGATCTGGCTTATTGCCATTCGACATTCGCGTGATTCCATCTATATTGAGTATGATTCTTTGATGGCAGTTGAAATAAAATAACAAAAAATTATGTAATGTCTGTTTAAGCGATATTTAAGATGTTTAATCATATAAGTAAAAAGCGATACCGTCATTCTTCTTCATTGTCTTCTCATAACTGCTTTTACATGATTTAATGGCACGGTGGAAGATTTTTATAAATTTTATTGACGTTTTATCAGGGGTTCAACACGCGACTGAGAAATAACGATCAATGTCAACCGTATCGCAAAATTATCCAGAGGGCATGGTAGGAGCGCACGGACAGATCTCATATGCCGTCTCTCAAATATCTACACTATTAGGATTTTATCATTCACCATGAACATTATTCAACGAACCGGAAAACCTCCTGTCAAACTAATGAGCAAAACGGACTTCCTCCGGCATATTTTTTTTGGTGCAATACTAAATTATCACTTCAGGAGTGTTGAAGTTCACTTAACTTTACATTATCAAACATTTTTCATTGTATTTAACTTCAAATGAACATGGGTAAAGCGAAAGCATCACTTCAGCTACGAAGTAGTGACATAACAGCAACGGGAGAGTTTTACTATTAACCATGGATAATCATGACGCAGGAATTTTCAAGCACACGAAGCACCCATCTATATTCATATTTTTCTATGACGTTGTCCACTTGCAATCATTTTTCAAACAATGGCGTATTAGCATAAATCCTTCAAAAAGTGCCGCTTGTGTATTCTCTCGTAGACGACCCAAAAGACCCTCTAACATCCATCTGTTCGGAGAAAACGTCCCCTGGAAAAAAAAATATTAAATACCTTGGAATAACCCTTGATAGCAAATTAACTTGGAAAAAGCACATCTCAGAAACTCTCAACTCGGCCAATAAAACTCTCGCAGCTCTTTACCCCATGATGTGCAAAAGAAATAAAAAACTATCTCCAAGAAATAAACTCTTAATCTACAAATCAACAATAAGGCCCAAACTAACTTACGCTAGCCCAATCTGGGCCCACGCTTCAGAGTCCCAAATGAAAAGACTACAGACATTCCAAAATAAAGCCATTCGCATAGCCCTGGGAGCTCCTAAATGGATGAGGGTTTCACAATTACACCGGGACTCTGAAATTCCCCTCCTTAAAGATCATATCTTAAGTCTCGCGGAATCATTTTATGCGGGAATTCCCACCCATGAAAACGCGTCCATCAACTGCCTCGCCCAGTACGATGTAAACATAAATACCATCCATAAAAAAACCCAAACAAATCCTTCGTAAAGTTTAAATCCCCCCTTCCTTGCAGCCATGTTCCCTTGCAAAATAAAAATAAAACTCAACTTAAATAAAATCTATTTTCCTACAACCACTATTTAAAATCATGATGAAAGAGAAAGGGGCCTTTTGGCCCGGAGCTCTGTATGCCATTATTTCAAAAGTCAAAAGTCAAAAGTTACAATGTTTTTTTGGCTTTTCTCCCCGAGTGTTCCAGCGAGTGTCAAGTTTAGTATAGAATGTTAGTGAAATGTTTATAGGTGTAGATTAAAATTTAGGTATTAGAAATAACAATTTAATTACGTACTACAATATATGCAAAACGTGCAATATATATCAGATGTAAGTAAAAAAAAATGTTTTAACAGTTAATATGAGTGCTTTTTGGAAATCTCACGATTGTGATTATAATTTGATGGTGTTAAATTTAAGAAAATTGGATAGTATTTTATATACACGTTTGTCGACTATATTGATCAGATCCGGAATGAAATTTTTATTGCGATTATTTGTAGGGGAACTGAAAAAATATGATTCGGGTCTTCTTTCAGACGACATTCGTACATGACAGAATTCTTAATTTGTATTTTTCTCAGATGAACATTGTGGCAGCAATGTCCTATCCGCTTGCGGCAAATGGAAGATGTTGAAAATTTGTTCAAGGAGAGTTTAGAAAACCGCAGTTTTTAAGGAAGCGTGGGCTGTACTTAGAAGACAAAAAAATGATTACCCCTTGATTTATTAAAATAATTTAAATGACCATGTTTACTTTTAATTTAATGTGAAGATCGTCGGGGTTAAAAAAAATTATATAAACAAGCTGGATTTTCGCCAATGAGTCAGCCTTTTCATTAATAATAATAAAAATAACAAAGGATTTATATAGCGCAGTTTTGTGTTATTTCACTTCAAGTGCGCAGGGGATACCGCAATGGCCTGGAATCCTTGCCAAAACAGTTTCTTTGCCAGAGTCCGTTAATTTACCAACAAGAGTGCGGGTTCTAATAGAGAAATCGTTCACCGTGTAGTGGAAAGGGGAGGAATTTAATTTTTAAAGTGCACTCAGGGAAACCAAGAGAATAAAAAAAAAATCCGATTTGCTTGTTCTCTGTATTTTAGGGATTCAAGAATGGCTATGCATTCAGCAGTGAAAACTGAGGCCTCTTTCGGATTTTTTTTTTAATAACCTGGTCTGATGGACAGTGGAAAGCCGCTCCCACGTGGTTTGATGAGGGAGACTGTATAAATAGTTTTCCAGCTGGAAAATGGAGAATTTAAAATGTGGATAAGTTTACTTGGAGTTTCGTAATTCCCAAGTATGCCGATTGAAAGACGTTCATACAGGGGGTAGTGCTGTGATTTTTTAGATTGTCGTGACGTAGCTCGGGTCCCTCTTCCCGCCGGATGATTTGAATTTAATGCAATACAAACGGCGTCAAGCGACTACGAACGCATTTTCTAATGATTTATTTATAATACGTTGGTAATTATACTAATTATTATTTATTTATACAAGCGTCCGGAACTAAGCGGAAAAATCCAGGGAATATTTGCAGTGTTACTTCTACATTGATAATAAGGAATCGATGTTATTAGCGCCTCGCACATTAATGGATATCAGAATATTTGGTGTCTGACAAATACGTTAATTTTATCAAATTTCAAGTGTAATATTTTAGTAAACTATTATGGCCAGCAGTGGCGTGCATTGCTCTATGACCAAACGTAGGTAGTGTGTAGTTTTTTTGGCTGATTCGTATATTTGAACTGTCAATTTTTCAAAACTTATATCAAAATATTGAAACCGCAAAACAATATATACGTAATTTAAACCGCACGGTGTAGTACGTAGTAATAGGGAATACTCAGAAAACACAATCAATGAAAAATGAATATTTTAATAATACTTTTATGAATATTAATTGGAAATTATAGGTACCAATTTAATAGTTTTCTTGTAACTAACAGTCGATAGCATGTTTTTAAATTCTTTCATCGCATTTAGTGAAAGCAGTATGGAAATACGTGGCTTTGACGGCTCGGTAGGGAATCGACACAAACCTCATGCGTGATACCGACGGAGCACTGCGCCACACATTTCGATGAGCGCTGGCTCACGACTTGCCGGACTCATGATTTGACATCATCTCCGGACAGTTGGCAATCCCTGGCAGCAATATTTTAAAGAATTTTATGGAATTTTAAGAAACCTTGAGTCAGCGTGTGCTTTTCAGGTATATTTTGTGTGCATATTGTTACAGTCGGAATATGATATAGGTTAATCCCCACTGTCTGCGCCTGGAAGTCATCGATCTGGCCTAAGGTTATAGGTCTTGGGTTTTGGATGAATTTTGTTGTGTCGAGAAGTTGAGGCATATGGATTATATTCACCCGTTAAATTAAAACACCACATTTGTTAATAATACTTGTTTATATTTTTGACGAAACACATTAATATTCTAGGTTTGAATCTCTTTTTATTTATAACTTTGACATTTAAAAAGCTTAGAAAGATACAGTAAATTGAGATATTATTATTATTTTTGAACATTATTTGGTTGAGTAAATTCTAATATAAAGTTGCAATCGCATACCGAATTTAAATACAAATGGTTAAAACAAAGGACAACATAAATTTAAGCAATACAAAACACCCAAATAAAATGATCTCACCATTGGCACTGAACACCCACTCAGAATGTGTGTCTTTAACGTTCAGGGCGCGAAATTATCAATGGGAAACGCGAAATTCGTTTCCGTTGAACGTCGGCGTATCAGATCGGCTATATAAAAAAATTATTACTACTTACCGTATCTACAAACAATAATTATAAATATATAAACACATCACTAAGATTGTACAATTTACAGAAACACCATTATGGAAAAAAATGTTATTTCTAAAATAGATTAAGGCGGGCCCGCACGAAAATTTACCCTCGGGACACTACCGAAGTATAAGATCCAGGGAGCTCATTGATCCAAAGGTTAACCCCCCCCCCCCTTCGATAACATGTATAGTTTCAATCGAAACATAAGTTACTTCTCATCATGCGTCTTTTTAGGTGTATTTTCTGGAAACTTTCTGTGAATCGGCATTTGTTTATTTGAATTTCCCTTTTCGAATATAAACGATTCAGTCAGAACACGAAAAAAGTTTTTCTCCACTGTGAGTCAGCATGTGCCTCTTCAAATCTCCCCTTTGAGAACACGAATATGTACAGTCGGTACATGAAAAGGGTTTTTCTCCACTATGAGTCAACATATGTCTATTCAAATCTCCCCTTCGAGAACATGAATAGTTGCAGTTCGGACATGCAAAAGGTTTTTCTCCCCCGTGAGTCAGCAAGTGAATTTTTAAAGATCCCTTTTGAGAACACGAATAGTCACAGACGTAACATGAAAAAGGTTTTTCTCCTCTGTGTGTCAACATGTGTCTCTGTAAATTTACCTTCTTCGCACATGCATAGCTGCAGTCGGTACATGTAAAAGGTTTTTCTCCACTGTGAGTAAGCAAGTGTATCTTTAAATTACCATTCTGAGAACACGAATAGTTGCAGTAGGAACATGAAAAAGGCTTTTCTCCACTGTGAGTAAGCATGTGGATTTTTAATTGTCCCTTTGTACAACATGAATAGTTGCAGTCCAAACATGCAAAAGGTTTTTCTCTCCCGTGAGTAAGGGAGTGAATTTTTAAAGATCCCTTCAGAGAACATGAATAATTGCAGTCGTTACAACTAAAAGGTTTTTCTCCAGTGTGGGTCAACATGTGTCTCTTCAAATCTACCGTTCGAGAACACGAATAGTTACAGTCCGAACATGCAAAAGGTTTTTCTCCCCCGTGAGTCAGCAAGTGAATATTTAAAGATGTCTTTTGAGAACATGAATAGTTGCAGATGGAACATGAAAAAGGTTTTTTTCCACTGTGAGTCAACATGTGTCTCTGCAAATTAACCTTTCTCGAACATGCAAAGCTACAGCTGAAACACGAAAAAGGTTTTTTTCCACTGTGAGTCAGCATGTGAGTCTTCAAGGAGCTTTTTCTAGAACATGAAAACTTACAGTCGGAACATGAAAAAGATTTTTCTCCAGTGTGAGTCAAAATGTGTCGCTGCAAATCTCTCCTTTGAAAACATGAATAGTTACAGTCGGAGCATGAAAAAGGTTTCACTCCCCCGTGAGTCAACATGTGACACTTTAAAGACACCTTCTGTGCACATGAGTAATCACAGTCAGTACAAGAAAAAGGTTTTAATTCACTGTGAGTCAGGATGTGTCTTTTAAGGGTACCCTTATGAGAAAATGCACGGCCACAGTCGGAACACGAAAGAGGTTTTTCGGCACTGAGAGTCGATACGTGTCTCTTCAATTTTCCCTTCTGTGAACTTGGGTATTTACAGTCGAAACTTGTCAATGGGTTATATCCAGGATACGTTTTTAGATCTGAAAAAGATTGTGGATTGAGCTAAATAATTATCGAAAGTAAAATGAAAAAAATTATAGAAGAAATCGAACAAATAAATACCGGTTTGACCTGATTTTAATTTTTGGGTAATTCTTTCAATAACCTTTTTAACATCTGGCAAATCTACGTTTGTTTCTCTATAACGAATTCCCGCTGCATCTTCCTCACGGGGTGCTTTGATGATAACCGTCTCCACATTTCCTGGAATAACAAAAGAACAATACATTGATATGTCCAGACACACTGAGTAACACACACCAAAGGATGGTCGTTCCTTTCCAAGTGAGAACTAGAAAAATACATAATAAAAAAATACCATTTAAGAAACCAATGAGAAAACCCGAAGAAGGGGAAAATTGAATTAGTAACTGAATTTTAGAAACACGAAGGGCCCTATACTAGATATATGCTGCAGGACGCAGGACAGATATTTTAGCAGGAATTTTTTTCGCCCCTGAGGTGATTTTTCACAAAAACTGCGCTTGACAAACCATCCATTTATTACTGTTATTTTTAAGAACCTTCACAAACGAGTATTTCGTTTTTGCAGTCACTTACTAATGAATTTTTCATCAGTGACATTTTTTAATACGTAAACAAATAACTTACATATTTGTTAAGTGGAACGGCTGCGCGCCCTGTTTCAAACAAAACTTCATTTTGGATTTAAGGCTGAAATACGCACCTAAAATTAATGATCTTTCTTTTAAATTTAAATGTATGGTAAATATACGGATTAGAAGCATTTTATTTATTTTTGATTTAAAAGAAATCAACATTTCACGATTTTAGAGTCAATTTGAAAATTATTTGCGGGATTCCGGTATTTAAAAAAAGTCATATTTGCTATGTAAACATGATTACATAAAAAATCCTTAAAAAACACGTTTTGTTGGGTCAATATTTAAAATTAAGTACAGCAAAATTTGTGTTTCAACGTAAATAGGTCGTTATTAATTTAAATTTAAGTTCATCAAAATGCTTATTTTTACCCTTTTTTTAAATAATTTTATATTTCATTATATTTTCATGGTAAACGGGGTTAAACATTTTTTTTTAATTGCTATTAGCCCTCAAATAATTGTTAAAGTTGTCTATGAAATCGTAAAAATTCGATTTCTTTCATGGCCTTTATTTTGTACGTTAAAATATATATTTTTTTGAAATACTTCCAACCCGTAATAGATATTTGCTCCACTTTTTGATGAAAAAAGGATCATACGTTTAGGGTAGTATTTTGGTCTAAAACCAAAATTAAGTTTTGTATGAGACAGGCCGCGCAGCTGTTCCTCTCAACACAATTTATAATTTTTAAAATCTTCCTGTGGTGGAGCGTGCTGTCTGTAGGGAAAGTGAAATGATTTATTTCAACGATAAAATAAGGTAAGTGCGACAGCTGGAGAAGGGAACTGCAAGCGAGAAGTTTTTTTTATTAATAAAAGTTTTCGTAATTTGACAGTTTCCTGTAAGATTGTGTGTTGGCGGACCCAATGAACAGGAAGAGGGGACTTCGTAAATATTTTTTTTGTAATAGCGCAGCTACATTCTAACATCTGAATTTAACATTAAATAATGTTATGTAAACCAACTTACTGGCTGTCGACGTAGTCTCACCATACTCCAAACTACCCTTCTTTACATCCGGGAGGTCGATAACTATATCCGTATGCGTCGTTTCACCTGCGCCTTCTTCCTGGGGCCCTGGTTCCGCCTTGATGGAAACTTTATCTGGGTTTGGAAGATCCCTGCTCTGAAAGCGTCCTGTTGTCAACAAACAAAACACCAATTATAAACGAGCTGTTAATATTCACATTTTTTAAATGGTTTTGTAAATTAATTTAAATGAAACAATCAAACTTTGTTATAACGACTTTTAATTTAACGCCGACCGGTTTCGGAACAAACGTTTCAGAATAAGGGTAAACTATATACTATACAATAGTACAAAATTATGGCAGAGCATTCATAATAGAGCGTGACTAGGGATTAGTAAAGAGCTGTGGATAGGTTTCTTGAGTGTTAATAACAGACTCAACAACAGACTTCGACGGCATCCAAGAGGGGTAAGGGTCTCGACTACGAATCCAAAGGTCGCAGGTTCAAATCCCGGCGTGCGCAAGTAAATTTAATTTAATTAATTTGTGCTGTTTCACAATTCAATCATTCAAAAATAATATACAGTATATTTGCGCACGTTCCAGAGTGGAAGATACCCTCAGAATCGCCCTGGTGAAAGGCAACCATCCAGAATTGAAACGTTGCTTGAAATGGCTTTTAGTCGTGTTTGGTGACAAGATCTGAATAGCCAAGTATTTCCCCACCTTCCTTTGCCCCTTCTCCTTCCCCGCCCCAATACCTTCAGCCTCAAAACATTTCCCAATTGGGGATGCCATAGTTTCACTGGCTCCAGATGGTTGTGAACAGTTGGGACTCTTATGTGGTATTCATATAAAAAAAGACTCACTATTAAGCGCTTTCTTAATTTTGAAGGCTTATTAATATATCGTTTACCTTTACTATTAATGTTAAGAATATTGATCCCTGTATTTTTATCAAAACTATGCTTGAAATAATATGATTAGCGAATTCAGAAAAATTATAATTTTTAAGACATCTTACATGTTCTTTGACTCTAATGTCGAAATCACGGCTTGTTTTTCCGATTTAAAATGAGGAACAGTCGTTACAACAGTCGAGTCAATTTATGGTATTTATCTTCAGTATTCCTCAAAAAATTTCCTGTATAAAAAGCCGGTTTAATACCAGAAGGGAGATTTTTGAAGCATTGAACTGAAATATTATTAATTAATAAAATTTTATACATTAAAATAGGAAAAATAAAACAAGAAACCTTGGCTTACTCAGCTTACTGGAACGGTTAACTGAGCCACACAGCAAAAACTGTTATTTGAATGCAAAATATCAGATTTCACGGTGGTCAGCAGACAAAAAAACATTATCAGTCAAAGGAATTATATTTATGTGCATAAAAAGCTCATCATGGAATGAACCCACATGGAGTAAAGAACTGTCCAATGACTATTGGGTCAAACCAATGTGCTCCACTGACAGCCGAGTGAAACTAATTTTTTATATATTATGCAGTATCATTTAACACAAAAGTTATCTCTAAGTACAATAAAGGTGTTATGTATGGTGTTTTATAATTTACAATGAAAGGTAGGTTTGAGAAACTGATACTGTGAATGGAAAGTTATCTGTCCTGAACATAAAGGTATATAAATACAGTCAACGTTCCTAGCAAAATCAGTCTAAAAAGTTGTTTCCGCACGTGAAATGCGGAGGGTGAAGTGGCTATCGATGTAGCCCGAATACTTCCGATCGCGAACGAACATTTCTTACTAGCGGCGCGTGCCGACTTGAGATGTTCTTTGATTTTGTTTTGCAATAAAAAGGCCAAAATATAGAATGTCGATTATGGTAAAACCGATGAAAGGTCACACCATTCTTTTTCTATTTTTTACAGAACGACTTGTGCAGTCGTGAAGGCATTTTGCAGTAATCTTTGGAGATCCATACCCGGCGAGCGCTTGCAATCGACTGAAGCCCGTGTTATCTCAATGTAGCCAACTGGCCTCATTTATGTTGTTCATTTTTCGAACGCCGATGTTTATTCCATTCACATGCCTCAATGGTCCTGAACCCCTCACTAGGAGAACTAGTATTGAGGTCTACACGTGTATGTGTTAAATGTGAACTAGTATTAATGATATGTATTGGTTAGTTTTATTTTAATATTTTAGTTTTGCTATATAAATGTGAATTAGGTGTAGCATTTGAAGAGAAACACGTTTTAAGTGATAGCGACTTAGGCAAATCCTTGAAAAAAGAAGAAACATGAAACCATAGATACTTTCGAGTAAGTTTGATAAGTATTATGCACAGAAAAACAGGGAAGGGAGTGTCAAGTAAGTACATTATTTTGTGTTGGCTTATGTTTGGTATGGCTGTACAATGTTTTGAATAAAGCGAATACTTTGTTTTTTGATCCAAGCTGTGATATACTCGTATTTTGAGATTAATTGTAGACATTATATTTATGGTGAGTAGTTATTAGAGTGGTGGGAATGTAATTATAAAGTTTGATTGCATTGCTTGATTGTTTTTGCCGGTGTGAGTTATCGGGGTATTCAAGGCTTTATTTGTTGAGGGTCTAGTTTATTGGAATGTGAATGAGCTAGAGTAAAAAAAAATGACAAAGGAACTAGAATTCCGAGGTCCGAACTCTTACCATCTGTCTGATGAGTGTCTTCAAAATATTCGAAGCATTCCTGCGTTATGTTTGGGACTTCTATTTCTATATATGTAGCGGGTATAGTCCGACCGTCTTCACCTTGAGTCCCTGGCTCCATCTTGATGGTGACGCAACTCGGACTAGGAGGGTCCATGGCACAGCTGTTAGAGCGTATTGTACGATAATCCTTGGATATTGATTTCGGAGCGACAGAATTAAACCTGGAACAGAAATTTTCAGGAGAGAGGTGTATGTTAAATATTTTTTGTGAACTGGAAAAATGCCCAATTTTCAAGTCACAATCTAAGTCACATGCAAACCACATTTTTAAATCTATGCATGATGATTAATGATAGAAAAATACGTCTTGATATTTTTTAATTATTAAATATTAAGTTGACTGATTCGACCCATTGCCATTCGACATTCGCATGATTCTTTGATGGCAGTTGAAATGAAATGTCCAAAATTATAAAATGCTGTTTAAGTGATGTTTAAACACTTAAAGGTGAAAAGTGCTACTTCGTTGTCTTCACAGAACTGTTTTTATACAAATTAACGGCGGGGTGGACGACTTTTATAAGTTTCATTGACGTTTTAATAGGAGTTTAACACGCGACCGAGGTACAACGGTCAATGTCAGCCGTATTCGTAGGAGAATTCTCGAAAAGGCGCAGTAGGAGAACGCAGATAGACCTAATGTGGCATATCTCTAATATCCATACTCTTGGGATTCCAACATCCACTTTAAACATTATTTAACAAATCGGAAAACCTCCTGCCAGACATAACCAGCAAAACGGACTTCCTCCGGGATACTTTTTTAGGGCAATACTAAATCGTCACTTGTGTAGTGTGGAAGTTCACTTACCTTTACAATATCAAACATTTTTCATTGTCTTTAACTTCAAATGAACACGGGTAAAGCGAAAGTTTACTTTAGCAACAAAGAAGTGACATAACAGCAACGGGAGCAATATTATTAACCATGGATAATCAAGATATAAGACTGATAAGTGCTTATTAATGTTTCTCTATGACATATAACACTGTAGGAATTTGCGTCGTTTTAATGGTTTTAAATGGCAACACCGAAATGACAAAAGCGAAAAATAATTGTTAATTTATATTCCGCTACAATCTGAATACGCAAAGATAATTGAAATGACGCCTCGTTTTAACTTAATTCTGACAGTCCGTTAACGAACTAGCATTTCACGCATAGCTGCAGGCACCTAGCAGAAAAGTACCACAATAAACTACATTGCAAACCGTTATTTATTTTAGCGAACTTTACCTTTCTGCGATAGGTTTACAGCGGCGAGTCAAGTTCTCGTTGTCAGGGAGCTTGGAAAGAATTAACTATTTCTGTCGGGGAAAAGGCAAAATAATGCATTTAAATTCCTACCTCGCGAATACTTTTGTAAGCTTAATGTTTCGTTTAGATTTGACACTTTGGTAGACGCCATGTATTATTGACTTTTTGCACTGTGTCCATATGACATTCGGGAAAATTGCAATGTTGCTAACCGTAAAAAAATCAAAAGAATTTTTCCGTTTGTTGGTAGGAACCGTGTGAAAATTTGATTTTTCAACAATTTAGATAAAACAAACGTTAGGTACTGTGGTATAGTTTTTGTTCTCTCCTTTATAATTTTAAATACCAGTACGTTAGATATACTAACTACATAACCTAATAATAATAAGATTAGTATTTTGTATATTCATGATGATTTAAGCATCGCTTTCGAAACATGTCGATATGTATATATTAAATAAAGTGTTCATTACAAAATAATTTTTAATTCATTTTTAATAATAATTTCTGTTTATTCCATTATGTGGGGAGGTTAGTGAAATCCCACACATTCCATATATAGATTTAATACATAGGTTTATAAAAATAAAATAGTAGGTGAATGATAAATGACACAAAACATGAAAAAAGTACGTGAAAATAAATCTTTTAAGGAGCTGCGACATTTGAATTATGAGGGGCTAATATTTTTCTCCAGTATGCGTCGATGCTGGAGGCTCGAGTGCGGCGGGCTTCCATGAAGATGATATTCCCGGAGGTGTTTATTCTTTCCCTCATTCCCGCCACTTTGGATCTTACAAAGTCTGCAAAATTGGAAACTCACTCCTCCATGAATATACTGGAAGCGCTGCAGTATCTGAGTAGGCCAAACATTATACGGAAGACTTTATTGTATTGGACACGAAGTCTTTCCATACGGTTTTTTGTAGTTTGCTCAGAGTTCGCATGTGTACAGCGTTGCGCAGAAGTCAAGTAAGAAAGTCCTTTTCACGAAGGTACTGCAAAGGCAAAATCTTCTGCTGATCATGTTCGCTCTTACGCTGAGAGTTCGTCTTTGCCTATCAATATAATTATCATCCTTCAGATTACTAGTGATTATGTTTCGTAGGAATTTAGTTCCTTCAGTCACCTTCAGGATCACATCGTTCAGGGTAGCTGGAGGATGCTAATGCCTAACGTTTCTTATCTCACTTTTAAAATTCAATGTATAGGGCGGAAAGATATTACTACACTAATTTTATACATTTCTGTTTTATTATATCATGGTTTTATTATATCATGGCTATTAATTTATTTTACTTTTTTTATATGTTCATGTGGTTTTACAATTCGTAAAATGGTTACAATTTTCATACAAGTGTTAGCAATAAAACAATGGATCCACACAATAATAACTTATTACTTGCATACAAGTGTTGGAAATAAAAACAACTGTTGCATACAATAATTACTTGAATAACAATATTTTACAACTCAGTTAAAAAAATAGACCATAAAAATTACAGAAATAATATTTTCAAATGAAAAACCATTAAATTACATTATAAACATCGAATTTATTACATTTTGTAGGCCAGAAATATGCTTCATAATTTGTTTGCGAACGGTGACATTGAAAAAAAAAATTATGCCCACTTTGTAAAGTGAGTTATTAATTATTTTTATAAAGAATAATTATTAGCCTGAAACACTCATCCAAATTGAAAAAAACCTTTCCGAGCAAAGATAAATGTCGCCGACAGGACTCGAACCTGCCCGAACTTTTCAATTTGGATGAGTGTTTCAGGCTAATAATTATTGTTTATAAAAATAATTTTTACCCTTTGCGCTATGCACAAAAGTCTTGTCTTAAGTTCTTAAGAACTTTAGTTTATCAATTAATGAGTTATTAATTGTCATATTTAGTTTATTTACAATTGAAACTTTGGCATTTTTCTTTTGTACCACTATCTATTATGGCGCTTCTCATAAATATTTTGGTAAATTACTGTGATTTTAAGATCTTTTAAAAATATGAGTGCATCTCACTTTAATTGATTTATTCCATAAAAATACAGTGAAACTTGAATAGTCAATTCAGAAGTGTGATATCATTATTCTGATAACATAATCTAATGATAAATCAGACTAATGGCAGTGGGGCATTGAACTGGTACAAGATGGATAAAATAATACTAAACACTCAATAAATGAGATTCCTCAGGCGTATGTGTTTTAAAACCATGTATGCCTGAGTAAAACTGTGAATATCGGGTGTTAAACAACGTTACAAGCGTAACTAAACAGACGAAAATGTGGGGTTTCGCATGTAACACTGTTGTGGAATGTAAATAACAACGACAATAATTATTATGGTTTTGGTTGATTGTAATAAGGGACAGTTAAGGTTTAAAAGGTCAAGGATAACCAAACACTTACCAAATGACGTCAAGAACGAACATGCTCCTCGAAAGTAATTTTTCTCCTCCAGATCACTGAGTTCCATTTTTCAAAACGTTGGATTTGGTTTGGGAAGGTAAGGACTGGATAAATGGCAGTTAATATAGGAACCAAACACATTATCATTTCAGAACATAGCATCCGGGGCGAATGAAAGTGTGATGTAAGCGTTATTTATTTATTAGAATCATTAATGCCTTTCGGCTTTTACATAGTATAACAAAAATCATAAGACGTACAATAATATGAGAAATGTGTAAGCAATAAGTGTACTGATAAAATTATGTGTATTTTAGTTGAACTTGCCAAAGCGTTCACTTCAACATTAAGTACCATTGCACAAATACTTCGGAATGATTGTCAAACCGCCCCAGTGCTTTAAAAGCTACATTGAAAATAGAACACAATTACTAAAATCAACGAAGAAAAAGTGAATCTTTACAAATAAATCAAGGAGTTCCACAAGGAACTACGCTAGGGCCAATCCTATTTTTAATGAACGATTTTTCTAACCTTAAGAACAATGATAACACAATTATAAGCTTCACAGATGATACGACTCAGAGAAAAACCTCGGAACGATGTATATATCAAGGCTGAATATAAAATGAAAAGAGTCAAATCACGGCTGGACCATAACCTGCTCATCCTGGATGCAGGTAAAACTAAATATTTAAACTTCAGTATCAATATTGGTGGGCAGCCAAGATCTTACCTCTATTCTGTGATGCACGCATGTGACGCCAACAGAGGAAATCAGTGCAAATGCGGTCAATTCAACGCGTACATATCATTAAATAATTAGATGTAATAATTGAAAAGTGTCGCTGGGAAGTGCATAGTGAATTTTGGCGCAGCAAATAAAAAAAAAACTACACATTGTTTTCATACAAGAAAGAATCTACTCAATTTAAAACAATTTCTTAGTGTATATTTGCCTTATGTTAAAGTCATATATGACATGGTATAGCAGGCTGCCCTTATAGAGTTGCCGTTTCTTTGCTAGGTTCTCTGATAAAAATTCAACAAGATATCTTGCAATTCACATTCAGGCATCTAACAAAGCCGCTTTGTCAGTCATTAAGAAAACAAAGTGTCAGGAAATTATACATCAAGGTAATGCTAAAAATATTCCATGCTCATTAACGTATTATTATCTGTATTAAAAAAACCACCTTTCACCTAGTTAGGCAGGTAATGCAAACCATACAATAATTGAATTATGCAACACATTGTACTAATATTTTACATATAAAACAACAAAGAATGGAAATAAATAAGTTAAGGACAAAATGAGATCCTGTGTAGGTAAAACATTATTCAAATGATGAAAAAAAAACAATAAATTTAACATAAAAAATTAGGTACATAGTAAATGCTTACAGGTAGGAATATAAAATTGATTTTTATTTTTAATACTGAAGACTCCACGCTGTTACGTCCTAACAAGACCGAGAATCATCTTGCGTCGAACAAGTCAATTCTGTGAATTAGTCCGCATGTGTCTTATTAAGGCACAATTTTGTGAAGAAAAATAGTTACAAAAAGAATATTAATAAATGAATGGAACATTTTAAAAAGCATACGTATATTTATACACTTTCCGCTTTGTGAACACGATTACATTCGGAACACGAATAGGGTTTTATCCACTCTGAGTCAGTATGCGTCTCTTCCAATCTTCCTTCTGAGAACATTAACAGTTAGTCAGAATATGCAAAAAGTTTTTCTTATGTGAGATAACATGTGACGATTTAAAAATGCGTTTAGGCAAGATGAATAGTTGCAGTCAGGACATAAAAAGGGATTTTTTTTTACTGTGAGAAAGCATGTGACTTTTTAAATATCTCTTTTGTGAGAATGAATATTTTCAAAACAAACATAATAATAGCTTTTTTATAAAATTAATGTGGATGAATTAATACATTTCCCCTTTATGATCTCGAATATGAAAAGGATATAACTCAAATCGACATGTTCTTCAAACCATTCCTTTGGGAGCATGGATAATACTATCGGGACAAGGAAAAGGTTTTTCTCTACTGTGTGTGAGCATGTGACGCTTTAAAGATGACTTAAGTGAACATGAATAAATGCAGCCGGAACATGTAAAACGTTTTTCTCCACTGTGGGTCAACTTATGAGACTTTAAATTTTCTTTCAGTGAACATGAATAGTTACATTCGGAACATGAAAAAGGCTTTTCTCCACTGTGAACAAGCATGTGTACCTTCAAACTATTCTTTCGAGAAAATGAATAACTGCATTCGGGACAAGAAAATGGCTTTTCTCCACTGTGAGTGAGCATGTGATGCTGTAAAGATGACTTGAGTGAACATGAATACGTGCAGTCGGAACATGAAAAAGGTTTTTCTCCGCTGTGAGTCAGCATGTGCCTTTTCAAATTTCCCCTTTGAGAACATGAAAAACTACAAATAGAACAGGAAAAAGGTTTTTTTCCACTGTGAACGAGCATGTGGATCTTCAAACCATTTTTGCGAGAACATGAATAGTTACAAATGGAACAAGAAGAAGGTGTTTCTCCACTGTGTGTGAGCATGTGACGTTTTAAAGACGACTTACGTGAACATGAATATTTACAGTCGGAACATGAAAAAGGCTTTTTTCCACCATGTATCATCATGTGGCTGAATAGATTCCCCTTTGTAGAACACGAATAGTTGCAGTCAGTACATGCAAAAGGTTTTTCTCCACTGTGAGTCAACATGTGTGATTTCAAATTTCCTTTCAGTAAACATGAATAGTTACAGATGGAACAAGAAAAAGGTTTTCCTGGACCGTGAACTAGCATGTGTATCTTCAAACCATTCTTTCGGGAACATGCATAGTCACAGTCGGGACAAGAAAAGGGTTTTTCTCCACTGTGGGTGAGCATATGATGCTTTAAAGTTGACTTAAGTGAACACGAATATTCACAGTCGGAACACGTAAAGGGTTTTTTTCCACTGTGAGTCAGCATATGTCTATCCAAATTTGCCTTTTGAGAACATGAAAAACTACAGGCGGAACATGAAAAAGGTTTTTTTCCACTGTGAACCAGCATGTGTTTCTTCAAACCATTCTTCCGAGAACATGTATACTTGCAGATTGGACAAGAACAAGGATCTTCTCCAGTATGAGTCAGCATGTGACGCTTTAAAGATGACTCAAGTAAACACAAAAAATTGCATTCGGAACATGAAAAAGGTTTTTCTCCACCGTGTGTCCGCATGTGGCTTACCAGATTTCCCTTTGTAGAACACGAATAGTGGCACTTGGAACAAGCAAAAGGTTTTTCTCCAGTATGAGTGCGCAAGTGTCGTTCTAAAGTTGATTTTCCTGAACAGGAGTACTTACAGTGGGGACAAGAGAATCGTTTTTCTCCAGGACGCGTTTTCAGGATTGTTATGTCTGAAAAAGGATTAAACATAATAAGTATAAGAACAGTATATCCGTAAAAACCATAGAATTAATATTACACTAGAAATGCCTTCCGTGCGGGTTTAATTTCGTAATTGTATTTAGGCGTACTTGTTTCGTAACAGCAAACAAGAACATAAATAATTATTAAAATAAATTCGAGGATTAAATAGTATCTTGAACATTATACGTTTTCCAAAGTTTTGTTAATGAACATTGTTTATCTAAAATGACCTGCCAGATTAATATGTTCCTGTATGATAATATCTGTCTGTTCATAAAATTAAAAGCACATACATTTAATTGTTTTTGTGTTTAATTCGGAGACATCCATTTAATTTAATTTAATTTATTATTATTATTTTTATTAATTGTATTTATTTGTTATTTATTTCAATAATAAATAATTATTTTAAAAAACAGATAAAAATTAGAATGGTGTGGGAGTGAATAAAATCAGAAAAGAAAGTCGTCACAATGTGAATTAACCGCAGTTTGAAAATGGCCTTGAACGCCGAAACAGCTGTAACAATAATAAAAATAATAAAAAAATATTTTTATAAACAATAATTATTAGCCTGAAACACTCATCCAAATTGAAAAAACCTTCCGAGCAAAAATAAATGTCGCTGGCAGGACTCGAACCCACACCCTTCTAATATCCGGTCAGATGGTCTACCATTGAGCTACGTCGGCTTATCGCAAACCCGCCAAGTTAATCAATATATACTAGTGTTTCATTCAATAATTACGGTTTTTATTATATTTCACCTGTAAACAACCAACTTTATTGGTATGAGGAAGGCTTGTAACGGCTAAATCCCTCACTAGGTGGCGTAGAGACAAATTATGTCTTCATTTTATTGGTGAAAAATGTTTGACTTGTCAAATATTTATTAATTGATAAACTAAAGTTTTTAAGACAAGATTTTTGTGCATAGCGCAAAGGGTAACAATTATTTTTATAAACAATAATTACTTTGCTCGGAAGGTTTTTTTCAATTTGGATGAGTGTTTCAGGATAATAATTATTGTTTATAAAAATAATTGTTACCCTTTGCGGAATGTACAAAAATCTTGTCTTAAAAACTTTAGTTTATCAATTAATAATAAAAAATACTTAGAACTTGATAATAACGTTTTTAAAGTTGATTTACATGTATATTTTAAGGCAGCATCACGTTTTTTGGTCAAATGCATTGTACATATACTTTGGTATTACAGATCGACGAACAGGTGAATGTATTTCTCAGTCGTAAGTTGTATAACACATTGTTTATAGTTAGTGATAAGACAAAGCTATGGAACAGGGCCCGTGAGGTAATTTTTTTATAAAAAACGACGGTCTACAAATCATCCAAATATTATTATTGTGACTTTGTACTTTTTGGTTCCAGCCCAATTAGCAAGCGCTCTGTCTCTCTTACACTTGGCCTGACATTGTATATAGCTATTCCTTATGATTTTCACAATTATTATGAAACACAGCTCCATATTTGAAATTTAAAATTTCATTAAGTGCCTTCCAGACGAGCGGGTGGCCCAGTAGTGTGGCCGACGGAAAAAAAATTAACCGAGTTTTAATTTTTTTGACTAACTTAGGCAGCCCGGCCTCCATGGTCGAGGGGTAAGTCTCCCGACTAAAAATCTGAAGGTCGCGGGTTCAAATCCCGGCGTGCGCAAATGAATTTTATTTAATTAATTTATGCTGTTTCACAATTAATTAATTTAAAAATAATGTACAGTATATTTGCGATTCAGAATTGAAATGTTGTTTGAAAAGGCTTTTAGCCGTGTTTGGTGACCAGATCTGAATAGCCAGGTATTTTCCAAACCTTCCTCTTCCCCTACCCAATATCTTCAGCCTCACAACATTCCCCAATTGGGGATGACATAGTCTCACTGGCTTCATACGGTTGGGAGCAGTTGGGACTCTTGTGCAGTATTAATATAAAAAATAAATAAATAATGGGAATACTCCTTGTCTTCGCTAAGCGAAGCGTTCTTGAAATTTGAAATTTCGCTTTGGAAATCCCGCTTTATTTATTGTTAAGCAATTTCCAAAGCGAAATTTCAAATTTCAAAACCGCTATGCTCAGCGAAACAAGCAGTATTGCCATTATTGCCATGGATATATTTTTTTCCGTCGGCCACACTACTGGGCCACCCGATCGTCTGGAAGGCACTCTTTATATATATATTTTTTTACACGTACATGTACGATGTTCTTAAATATAATTATAAGAAATGGTATAAGAAATTCGTCAAATTTTTGGTTCACGAAACACGATAATATTTTATTGTCGTGTGTTCTTTTTTATTCTACGAGAAAAAAACAAAAATTTGCAGACCACGAATTAATAATTTCAACAAACGACTGGTCTACCTTCTGGTTCGGTAATTCCATCGGAGCGTTCTAAGCACACGTTTTTGATATCCGGGAGCTCAATGTGGATTTCCACATAAGACCTTTCCCCTCCATCGTCTTCTCGGGGTCCAGGTTCTGCCTTGATGGCAACAGTCTCCACTTTAATGCTACCTGGAAAAACAAAACAACAATATGTACATTGATATGCCGAGACGAACAGGGTACTTTTTTTTTTTTACAGTAACTCCAAATAGGAGACCAAGGAGGAAATAATTTCCCTCAAGGCCTATATCATCTTTGGGGATGCTGTGTGGAGGATCTTTTAGAGGATAGGAAGGAGTGAACTTAGGTCTTGAAGAGACCCATGTTATAGGATGGAGGAAACACAGAGGCCGGCAGATCATTCCACAGCCGAGCTGTTGAACACAAGAACGAGTCGTAGAAACGACCCGTTCTCATGTGACAAATGTCAACCGTGTGCAAATGTTGGGCGCGCGTTTGGCGTGTTTCCCGACTATGCACCGGTGCCGAAGGGATCAATGACGCTAGTTCCTCGGAGCATCTTCCATTAAAATACCGGTAGAACAAGGACAGCATTCCCACCCGACGTCTGTGCTCCAAAGATTGCAACCTATTTGTTAATATAGGCGAATCTATCAAACGGACCGCCCGTTTCTGCACAGAGTCAAGGTTTTTTTTCAGATATTTTGGGACTCCCGACCAGAGGTGGCTGCCAAATTCTACAATGGGGCGCACTTGCGATTTGTACAGGGTCAGCAGTTGTGTACTATTAAAGTATCTGCGGGCTCTGTACAATACGCCCAGCTTCTGAGAGACTAACTTTACTCGGGTTTCGATGGAGCCCCCATACCTGAGCTGATCACTTAAGGTTACACCAAGCATATCAATGGAGAGCTTGTTGGGAAGATTGCTTCCATTAAAGGAGACTAGATTGTCATTTACTGGTACTTACTACCTTCAAAATTACGGTCGCCGCTTTCCAAGGGAGTATTAAATACATTGTTCGTATTAAAAAAAAAAAAACAGTAATGAACCTCATAGAAGCGAGAATTCGGAGAAGAGACTTTAAGATTGATTTGAGAAATAATGAGGACCGCAGATGTCCGCTGCAGGGACAGATGCTGCAAGAAGGAAAAACCGTTTACCCTCGTATACCTCCAGAACGGAGTTTTATTGTTTATAGCAAAGGAAATAATGTTTAACTAATTAAAGTGGCTTCTAGACAGTAGATTGTAGATAAGTAAAAATATAATTTAAAAAACATATATATACAATAGCTCCGATGCGATGCTCTAATAATCATTGAAATATTTATTTATTTATTTGTTTGAAAGAAACAAACAGCCTTTAATACAGATTTATATACAAAGGAAGTTCAACAAAAGGTAAGCCAACAAAGTTTCTTATGCTACCAGTGGTTAAGTACAGATGTTTTTTAGAAAAAAAAAAACAAAATAAGAAGGGGGGAAGAAGAGGAAGATAGGATCGGGACAGGATACATTTTATACTCGTGCATCAATTTACGGTCGTACGTATTACTTCGGTTCTATATTTTGAAAAGGTATTATTGTGAAGAATGTCGATATTGTGAAATTGTGCGTTATATTGCGCACAAATACGGGGAATTGGAGAATTTATCACATATGTCACATAAATACATCATTCATTAAAGTGTGCTTTGCTAATGTTAACTACAAGGTATTATTGTATACTGTGGTCAACAAGCTGTTCCAGTGTATTGCAACTGTCACTTGATGACCATTCTATTGGGGAACTTGTTTTACCGACGTACTAGATGCGTGTTACCAAGTTTGTACTTACGCTCGCATAATTAATGATTCATTCACCGTATATTTGTAGGGCGCATATTCCACTAATAATCAAACAAATGAAGATGATAGGCCGCCATACATCTCTGTCCCAGCATACTCCTTGCTTCATTCGCATTCACAGATGTCTGTATTTTCGCTTATGTTATTTAAAATAACATTTTTTTGCATCAAGAATATATATATTAATGGATAGATGTAACTTATGTCATGTCCTCCAAATAAAATGTCGTCGAAACTCGAGAAACCGGGAACTTTTTGTGAGTAATATAATTCAAAGTATAAATTTGCTGTAAAGGTACATTTTAAAGTTTGCTCGATTTGCTGACTGAATTTGTGATGCATTGTTTGTGTTCTTTGGGAGGGGATCTTAACCGGATTGAAAGCCCTAACCAAGGAATGGAAAAGGGACAAACATGTGGTCGTAAACAATTTACTAAAGTTGCTTTTTGTACTTACCGAACGAAAAATAATTTTTTAAAAATTTCTGTACTATTCTTCATACTTGATAAATACACTTTTTTCTAGATGTATCGTATTCCCATACTGGGTCAATACTAGCGTTTTCCATTCTGTTTTGTATAATGGCACTTAATATGACCTAAACTTGTCAATCAGACTGCCCTAAAACGGGATTTGTTCCCAGTTGGCAGTCAAAGCTTTCAGAGATTTATGAATTTTTTTACGAACCCTCAACTGCTCCTCAACCGTCTGGTATCTCAATTTATCATGGGCTTGTGAGGGAAGCGTGCTGTGAAGGAAGGAATTGTAGAGTACCCAGAATCTTGTCACCAAACACGGCTAAAAGCCATTTGAAGCAACGTTTCAATTCTGAATGGTGGTCTTTCACCAGGGCGATACTGAGAGTATCTTCCACTCTGGAACGTGCGCAAATATGTTATATATTATTTTTAAATTAATTAATTGTGAAACAACACAAATTAATTAAATAAAATTTACTTGCGCACGCCGGGATTTGAACCCGCGACCTTCGGATTCGTAGTCGAGAGCCTTACCCCTCGACCATGGAGGCCGTCAAATGTCCCGTCATGGAGGCCGTTAATAATGTGTGTTTAAAGTAACACATACGCGGAAAGAGAGGACCTTGTAAACAAGTATATGTCTAATCGCGAAACATTTCATAATGGACATGGATTCTGAACATTTTAATTTAACATCCTATATTTTTCACACATGCAATGCAACTTACTGGTTGTCGGAGTACCCTCATCATGCAAACATTCCTTCTTCACAAACGGCAAATAGAAATCTATATCCTTATATGACATTTCACCTCCGCCTACTTCCTGGTGACCTGGTTCCGCCTTGATGGAAACAGTCTCTGGATTGAATAGATCCATGGCGCTGCTGTGGTAGGGTTATAGCAATTGGTTCAAACCAAAAATAATTACATGCCTGAAACAGAACAAACAAATAAATGTTTTCAGAGTTCAAAGTCATTCAAAATAGAACCCTACGAAATATCTTTAGTTTGCCAAATACTTCCGTTTAACACCATTCCCACTTGTGAAATTACAAATACTATCTTGCATGTAATTCAACACTCGGCACATACTAACACCACACGCATTTACAATCACGACGTACACCAACACAACACAAGAAACCGCAAAAAACAAAAAATTAGGTTTAAAAATATGGACTAAAAACTTTAGAATATATAGTTTACACACAATACTATAAATTACCCAACGATATTAAAATGCAAGCCAATGTGAAAGGTCTCAAAGTAAGATGCGTCAACTCATTTATTTGAAAGAATGCCTTAAGGATTAATGCTGTGATGTGTCTCCGTAATAAGTATAACTATATAATGTACCAGTGATGTATTTCTTTATAATAAGTGTATCTGTACACTTATATTATAATGTACCAGTGATATGTCTTTATCAAAAAGTAAATTATGTGTTGTAAATTGTAGCGTATAAATGATACGACGGCTAATGTTCTCTCATCTCAAGATTCGTGGGTGAGAATGATGGTGAAGCACAGGGAAGTGGGATGTATTGATTGATACAGTAAATAAAACCCTTGTAAAATGAAAGAACATAAATTTAATGATTCTATAACCACGTCTATCATGGTTTAGCAAAGAAAAGAGTAAAGAGAAGGATTGATCCCAACACGAAAAGGTTCAAACAATAATTGATGGCTCTCATGGTCCGATTCCTCTCCTCAGCATCATGGAAGGCCTCTCCAGGTCCAGATGCTCACCGATCGTAGTAATCTCCAAAAAGAAGTCTAGGACGGCTCTTCTGAAGCGCCATCCGCCACAGCCTCTTCCGTGGGGTCCAGACAATGGAATATGCAGATGCTACCTTATGTCCTTCTTGGTCCGCTCATCACTTCTTCCGAGATTTTCACCACAGCAGCAGGCACGCGCGGTTCGGCTTCATCGCCTCACAATCCGGCCATCGATCAATCAATAAAACAAAAAACACACCCACTTCGGGCAAATTCAGTAGACGCCCTCCGACGTCAAACAAAATAAAAAATCAAATACATAATCTCTCCCAAAAACACACGTCGATCACGACCGCTCCAGTCAGGTTATGTCGCCCGCCATGTTGAGTTGCTCCCCTTCCGTCTGCCGTCTCCCATAGACATCCTCTCACCAATCTCTTCCGTAGACAATTATCCCAATCATAGACTCGGGGTCAGTATTTACGTTACAATTCCCCGCTTCCCCGTAAAAAATTTTATGCCGCGAAGTGAAGTAAAATTTGACCTAACCTTCCTCTCTACTCTTTTCAATTACAGAAAAAACTGAAAACAAAGAAAACAAGTAACAACCAATATAAAACAAAAATCAAAATTGACAAACAAAATGGTATATCTTAGTATGACAATACACAAAAAAAAATCAAGTTGTGATACATTGGTGGTTAAGCATAACCGAAAAGCAAGGAAACACTTCATACTTATAATCCTCAAGCAACTTATAAAATAAATAAAATAAACAAGTTACATGAACCAAACACTTCCTCACTTTATGAGAGTCAATTTCTCTAGGTTAACACTTGTGAGGTTTGGAGAACTCAAGCTCCCACTTCAAAATTTTCAAAAAATTATTTTTATTATTAATAATACCCTACTTAACTAATCCTCTCTTCCTCTTAACAAAAAAAAATTACAATTACCATGCAGTTTCAACAGGGTTTTTTTTTTTTTTTTTTTTTTATATATGTATCTAAAGAATTAGACACAGTATACCAATATCCATTGGATAGTTTGCGTATTCACCTCCAAAAATTTTCCTCGTCGTATAGTTATAGAACTATTTGGTTGTCATTTAGCCATTGCTAAATAGTATAAAGATGAGGGTTTATATGTTACAATACCTATCTATTCGTGTGGTTTCAAACAAGTACATTTGTCAATATCTAAATATATAAACTTGCAAAGTACAATTTCTCTCGAAATTTTACATCTTCCTATCTTTTCAAATTGGTGCTCGATTTTTTTTTTTAATCAAAAATCGACACTGGTTACACAAAAATACTTGATAAATTTACGCTGGTGTTAGCAGTGTAAAAATAGTACATATTTACTAAACCTATTGGACAAATCAACTTAAAAAATACTTATCAACATATTATAAACAGTGGTATTATTAGATCTAAACTATCTACTAATCATCTTCTCCTGTTCAAGGAGGCAGAAGATGTTTACTCCAAATTGGTAAATATTTGTTTGTTGTGTGCATGCATTAGCAGTACTACACTTGATACTTAATACTAATATTATTACAAAAAAATCATACTTTCTAAATGTCTATACTATATTCTTTAAGGAAAGAGATACCAACTTACTTTAGACATAATTATAAACTTAGAATATACATTAAACATTATAGTTACTAATTAACAATTAAAACTATTTTATTATCTGTGTGAAAGAAAGTAGCTCAAAATCTCCCAGACAGAATATATTAACTATCCTTTTCGAGTGTGTAGTAGTAATCTCCAAAAATTCTAATTTAACTTTTACTCCGGTGCACTCCAAAAGCATAATTTTACCTACGGCTAAACAAATTAAATACAAAGAATACCTATTATAAATATATACATATTGTCAGGTAACACACCATCAGACCGGTAACCGATTTAACTTTCATTTAGAGTATTCGGAATTATTAGAGGTAATTAACCGATATACCGTAGCGACAACAATAATATCCGATATATATGTATATCATGAAAATTCTTAAGTTTAATTTTCGAGGTACACTATTGGTATGTACCTATGTAAAAAAAATAATCAAAATTATTATAAAAACAACAAAAAAAAATCAATCCCCGTTTTTTTTTTTTGTTGTTTATTTTGTTAGGGCGCCACTGATCTAAAAGATCAGAGAAACAAATAATATGTTTCTATTCTAGTCTAATGAGGATAAGTGTTAAAAAAAATATCATCAATAAATTAGAATTTGTGTTTATTCTGAGCACCTGTATTGAAGGTACCAAACTCCAGTACATGTGACCACAATAACACATTTGAAGAAACAAGTGGAGCGACATGAAGGATTGGTAGTCCCACATGCAACTACACTGTCATCTTCATCTTTAAGAGACGCGTACTATCTCTTTTTCTTTTTTTTTTTAAATAGCGGATACAATTCCTCTTTCGAATAGCTGTTTATGTTATTGAACTCCATTGTAAACAGAATTAAATTACTTAATTAAGTGTTTATAAATTATCCGAGACGCAAACAATCGTGTACACGCAACACCATCTATTGTCAAAATCATGAATCATTTTAATTTCATTTATTTAAATTTATTTGCATTAGTTTTAGTTACCGACGCCAGGAAATGCCTGTGTCGCAAAAATTATTACCGTTTCTTTCAAGAATAACAATGTCACAAATATGCCAAAAATTACGACAATTAATATTTACCAACCTTCTAATGGCGTGATCGCTGACCTCATGTATGCACACATATTCATCAACAATATTATGATATAATTAATAATATTTCTGTATCAATCCATACATCACACCACACGAACTTCACCCATCAATTCCCGAGTCCGTGTCCATAATATCTTAAATATTATTCACAAAAAACGTTGAGGCGCCATAATGTAGCGTAAAAATGATACGGCGGCTAATGTTCTCTCATCTCAAGATTCGTGGGTGAGAATGATGGTGAAGCACAGGGAAGTGGGATGTATTGATTGATACAGTAAATAAAACCCTTGTAAAAGGAAAGAACATAAATTTAATGATTCTATAACCACGTCTATCATGGTTTATCAAAGAAAAGAGTAAAGAGAA
>JAHDVE020001539.1:0-30369 GCA_022606495.2 Halesus radiatus | reverse complement strand
GAATGGGGATTTCATTGCGTCTATAATGATGTTTAAATAGATATGCGGCTTTTATATGTTTAATATTTTATCGTTAATGTACCTGGATTAGGTGTGGGTATCGTTAACAGTTTGAATCCTTTTTAATTTTCTACGATTTTCTTCTTGACTGGCTTGGGCTTCTTGAAATCATCAAGGTCGTATGCTTCGTTCTTCTTTGTCTCTTCGTCCTCAAGTCCTAGCAACACTGGAGTTTCGAGAATCTTAGCATCCATGTGGTATTCAGGGTCTTCTTTTTTCTTGGCAGCGTATTCTAGTGCTTGGGCCATGTCTTCAAACCTCGTATTTTAGTAAAATATTTTCTTATCTTTGTTCACTGTCTCTACTGCTAATTCATGATGAGTAACGTCCTTCGGGTTGGTGTCAAAAAATAGGGCATTTGCTTCCTCAGCAGGAGCGAGGGCCAACTCGTTTTGTTTTGTGCCTTAGAGCATATTCATGAATTTATTCGTTTCGGAACTCATAAGTATTTTCTGCTTCTGTGCCTGATCCTTGTGGGCAATGCCGATCCACCAATGTTTCTCTCTCCACTCAGTCTCATCAGCTTTGACCAACTTGGCGAAATTCTCGTTTTCGTCAGATTTAAAGTTGGCCAGGTAGTTATTGAGACTGATTTCTGGGAGGGGATTATTGGAGGGGGGTTATTGGATTTTATGTATGTGGGGGTAGAAGTCTCGAGAAATGATCTTTTTGACGTTGTCTAAATGTTCGTCCTCTTCGAGTACATAAGGAGTCAATCGTAGTTTTCCTGGTTCCATGTCGGTTTAATTTAATGAATAGATCTTAGTGTTCAGTTTTTTATATTAATTAATTATATAAATAATATTTTAGATTAATCGAGTATAAATATTATTATAGAGTATTTATATACTTTATTTAAAAAATAAATCAAGGTTTCTAGATAAAAAAAATATACAATGCAAAATATAGATAGAGTATTTCTTTGTGATTCCCTTTTATATTTTTCTCGTGTTTCTTGGATTTTTGGATTATGTTCTCTATCCATTAAGAAAAACATCAATTAATTGATGTAGAATCTATCAATCGATTTTACTTACTCATTGATTAATTGTTAGATATGGGTATTATTTATATTTACATATTTATATATATTTTTTAAATATGGGAAATAAATATGACTTTTTAATAATTCTTCTTCTTGTTGTCCATAACTACTAACCATCATTAATTCTATTTAATTTTATCATAATGATGCAATATTAGATGAGAAGAAGACTTCATTTTTAATTTTCCATCGAGAAATTGTCATAACATAGGTCAGGGCTCAGAGAAGTATAGCGAGTTATCAGTTTTTTAAAATTGTATTTAATCAGAACAAAAATATAACTAATCATTAGTGTCCTCAATAATATATGTTATACTTTAATAAAAGGCTTAAATATAGTTAGGCCTGATCAGCAATCAATAACTCATATATAAAAAATAGCAATAATAGCAATATCTATATAAAAACAAACAAATATAGATATACATACGTATATATTGTATAAATTTTAAACTAATTTTCTGAATCCTCATATTATATATTTTTTATAACAAAAAATACAGGAATAATAATAATAATATATATTATATAAATTATTATTTTGTGCCTTTTGTTAACTAGTGAATTATTAATTACAAAAATGCAAGCAAAACAGAAATAGCCATTGAGTTTGTTCTCGGACAGCGAAGACGAAGAAGGGGGTTTGCGCAACTCATAGCCCCTCTTGACTCTCAAGAACACAACTATCCGGGACGTCTACACGAATAATTTCGAGGAAGAGATGCTCAAAATAATGAAGTTAGTCGAAACATTCAATTACATATCAATGGTAAGCTTTTTAAATAATTTAATTTTAATTTAAAAACTATTTATTTCGTACTTATTTTTTAAAAATATCAGGATACTGAGTTCCCAGGTGTCAACTATTCAAATTTGCCGTGGATGGTCACTGACGAAATCGTAATAAACCAATATAAAAAGCATCATTAACCAATTCAATGTCAATATACTTTATAAAGAAGAAGAAAAAATTAAATTATATATCTATAGTATAAATATCAATCAATATTTTTAAAAAAATATATTGTTATCCATCATATTGATTCGTATGTGATTCGTGTATAGATATTTTTTGAAAAAATTTGATTGATTCTATCTTTTTTTTCTTAAAGTATCTGATAAAATATTTTTTGAAATATGCCATTTGAACTGATGATCACCTAAAAAATAACCTTTACATTTTTATAGTAAAACTTATATGCATTATTATTATTTCAAAGGAACACGAATATCACGTGATCAAACAAAATGTCGATAACTCCAAAATCATTCAAATCGGAATCACTCTTAGTGACGAACATGGCCGAGTGCCCCATGGAATATGTACCTGGCAATTTAATTTCGAATTCCGAGTCGAGTAAAATATTTTTTGAATTTACCATTTTTATTAACACTGTTAAATATTTTTTCAAAAAAATAATACTACATTACAGAGAGGATGTAATCAATGCGGACTCAAAATAACTTTTAGCAAATGCAGGAATCTCGTTCCAGAAACTTAAATAAAAAGGAATTTCACCCAAGTACTTCTCAGAATATCTCGTGGGTTCTGGAATTGTGATGAACCAAAAAGCTCGTTGGATCGTCTTCCATGGCAGTTACGACTTTGCTTACCTCCTCAAAATGGTCCATGGAGATGGCCTCCCCGACACAACAGAATAGTTCTACAACCTCATGAAGCTATACTACCCCAACATTTACGACATTAAATATTTCATCAAGGACATTCCAAGCTTGAAAGATGTAGGACTGGCCAAGCTGAGCAACGAAATCGGATGTGCCAGAATCGGTCCCCAACATCAAGCTGGCTCTGATAGTCTGCTGACTCTGAGCTGCTTCTTCAGGTTGAAAGATAGGAAAGAGACGGAACAAGCTTTAAAGAACGCAAGCTACTTGAACATAATTTACGGAATCGGCAAGGGCTTCATCAAAAGTATAACGAACCTAAAAATATATAAATATCTATTTTGAAATACTAATTATAGGCAACAACAATAATAACAACAACTACAACCGCAACATATAATTCGAACAACAACACCGGAACTATATGCAACAACAGTTGGCCTCCTATTACTATTCTCCAGACATGTATTACTACTACGGCCAGCAAGCGTATATGTATGCTCCACAACATAATTAATGAGCAATACAATAAAAAAAAACCAAATAAAAGGAACTACATTTAATTGTATCAAACAATTATGATTAGTGTCCCTTCACTCCCCCTCTCTTCTCAAGACAATAATCAGGAAAATAAAAAATAATAATTATATATTATTATACAACTTTGGTTTTTTTGTTTAATTAAATTCGAACTGAGAGAAATAATTACACCAAAAACAATCATTGCTGATATTTTGTTAAAAAATGTATTTTTTATATTTTATATTTTCTTATTTTAGAGATTTTCTTGGATGTTTTATTATTATTTGTTTATATTCACTGATTTGAATGATTTACCAATTAATTCCTATAATAACATAAAGAAAAAATATTATAAATTATAATATAATTTGTCATACTTACAATCTATATCGACGAAGAAACAAAGTTGTAACTACACAACCAGATAATTTACCCAATGGCAAGCAACGTCCAAAAAGGAAAACGAGTCAAGCTCAGCTTCAACTTAGTTGGAGGCGATAAAGCAGCCAAATAATTACAGGTGAACCCCATGACCCACCTGATCAACTACAAACGAGCTATCGAGAATGAGTTTCACATAGACTTATACGGTCGGAAACTTAGATTTAGCTATCAGTCCCAGGTCATTAACTATCTGTACTAAGTGATCGAAAAACATCCTAAAGTCGAAGAGCCGATACCGTTAAACCTATTTTATTAAGAGTTTGGTGGCTGATTCCCAAATATCTTATTCGCATCGTTTGAAATAATGTATTTGTGTTGATCCTTGATCTTTTTCCAATTTGTTTATAACATGCAATTACTCTATCCTGTATTTTAGAGAATACTGGAATCCTGTCATCTTTTTGTATTTTTTGCCATTTATTTTTATCAGCAGTCCGATAAAAAAATATTATTTAGAAGATTTAATAGCACGAAAACATTTTAAATATCCATTAAAAAAACTAAACTAAAATATTTTTTCTCAGCTTTAACACAAATTTAACCAAAACATACAACCATCATTTAATTCACTCGCATCCTTATACTGGTAATGTACTAAAATTTCCAGATTAAATAGATTTTTCATTATTCAATTTGTTCTTTGAGAATCTTATCAATCGCTAGTTTCAATTCTTCAGACTATGTCTGGTAGAACATCGAATTTATTAGACTAACAATGCCTTTCCGATACATTTACACCAGCACGATGTTCTCGCCTTCCGTGTTGGGCATGTTCAGCCGCGAGTAGTAGAGCATAGTGTGCAGGATCTCTATGCAATACAGGTTAATCTTCACACTGTTGTTATTATCGGAAGTTATTGATTTCGAAAGCAGGTCCAGAAAGTCGAATTCTTCGCCTAAATAGCCCAGCATCTGGCAGATCAGTTTAAAGCTAGCAGATAGGCAAAACCCGTGTAAAACATGGAAAGCCTACTATTTTTGGATCAGGACTGACGAGCTTTAACAAAGAGTCACAACTCGAGGCCAAAATTTATTAGTTATCATCGTTTGAGTATCTACGAGCAACTCTGCCATGCTTTAGTTGCAGCACAATACAGCAACAGTCTCTAGTGCGAGTTCACAAGATCTGATGTGGTCGGAATTAACCATTTCGGTGAGGAGTTAAAGAACTCCCATTTTGGTCAATTCATAAACTGTGCATTAGTAGGAATCCATAAGGCATTGGATAGCCTTCAGGAATTAGATCCTTTTGTCAGGAGAGGAGTTGATTTCACTCATTGATAAAAAAAGCAGGCTAGGAAACAGTCCAGGAAAAGCGTCGTGAATCGAGTTGATGTCATCGTAGTCGGCATATCCACATAATTATTTAACGACCCTCAAAGCTTCATCTACAATAACAGATTCTTTGGAGTTGAAACAAGCCATAATAAGTTAATAAATATGGGTGTATTGAATCGGAGACAAAAAATCAGTAACGCAGTTCGCCACGAGCTCAATGGCCTTTGTGCCTGCAGCCCAATCAAGTACGGCAGATTTTAGGAGCACCACTAACTCTGATTCGAAATCAGAAGTAACTATGATATTAAGGATATCAATTAGTCTGGAAAGATACCGCTTCCAGTACTCATGCAGAGTGGAATAAGAATATTGTTTTATAATCCTGGTAAATTCAAGTACGATTTCTTCGATGCATTTCGCATGAGTCACAGCAATTTGACTGAAGGTTTCAGGCATCGAGATGACATTATAAATAATTTCGAGATAGCTAAGTGCGTCGGTGCTTATGCTTGGCTCTGCTATGATTTTTTTCATCAGAGAAAAAGACTCGAAGACATCAGTTAATTTGAAATTGTCATTTTCGGAGTAGTTTAAGGAAACGCTTCGCAAAAGTCGTGAAAACTGGTCAGTATCGAAGATATCAGTTTCGTAGTTCTTTTTTATTAGACCCTCCCTGATTTCCCTCAGTATGTTTTTATTCCTCTCGAGTCTGATAGAGAGCCTAAATGTATCTCGTTTCTTGAGGAGACATTGCTAATGTTTACTCATGTTTTTATTTTTTGTAGATTGGATATTTTATATTTTTTATGAAGTCTTGTGTGCAAAATTTCAATAAACATATATTTTTAAAAATATTTATCTGCTATAATGCTGTGTTCTAAAATATATTTATATATACACTTGTAGTTTGAAGTAAATGATTAAAACATCTAAATTATATTTTCTGATTGAATATAATGGTTTGGTGCAAAAGTAAACATTGATGGATCACCATATATTCTAACAAGCAAATAATATATTTAAATTCAGTTTATTATTCTGCAATATTCAAGTTTCTTTATTATCGGAATCTAAACAAAGTTTTGTTGAGAAATCAAAACATGTTTCACGACTCCAATAAAATGAATGAAGCTACTAAATCTTAATAATTTGTACCTGAAACCAGTTTATGTAAAACTATCTCTCTTTGAAAACTAACTAGATGCAGCCATCATAATTACATATGATATATAAATTGTTGTATCGTTACTGATTTCGATAAATAACTATACATATATATAGCTTTCATAAAAAAATGTGTATATCTGACTAAGTATTTCAATAGTTTGGTGAATTCTTTAGTCGTTTCATTTACCAATTTGTTCTCATATTCGGTGAATAATCAATAATAAACCCTTAGCTTTTGTGAAAATGCCAGTAAACCAGACTCAAAAGGAAAGGATATGTGGTCAGGCACCATCCAAAAATATACTTTCCTAAGGAGTAGCTGTTGTACAGCATTATCTCTCGAAAAAAGCCCAAGGCGATGATAAATCCAATCACGATTATCAGGTACCAGGAGTGAAGAGCCCATCGGATAAATTAAGGGGTTTCATCCCCGGTATGCTCTTTGACTTCTTTCTCAAGGGTGGAGAATGGGCAGAGATAGACAAATAAATAAAGTTCGATCAGTGCGCCCAATGGGAGGCAGAGGGTTGTGACAAAGGTATCAAAAAATGCCAAATAGTAGATGCCAGCCGAACTGGCGAACAGTGGCGTGACTAAGGCAAGGAACATAAAGGTATAAGGTTTAACGTTCTTCGCCCTGATGATCATTAACCCTCTGAAATTTATATAGCCCAGTTAGCTGTAACGAATTTCATCTTCGGCAGAAACGATGAATGATTCGATGAGTCCGAACTGACTATCGATGCCTAGCATTACCAGTACGACGCAGAAACAAAACAGCCACAGGTTAGGCCACGGCAGGATAGCGATTGCCTTTGGAAGAATATTGAAGGCAAGTTCAATCCCTGACAGGGTCAGGGTATGAATGTCTACTCCCTTCTCATAACAGAAGTGGCCAGTGTACATGAACACGATCATACAGCAAAGCAGTCCGCACACTATCAATCCTACTGGCACGATAATTATTAAAGATTGGAAAGACTCATTTTTTTTCTTCAAACTCGCATAGTTCATAAGTCCTGCACAGGCAATCGACATCTGGGCAAACACCTGCACACAAGCGTCGATCCATATCTGGCTGGTTAGTAACCTGGACCAATTTGGCTCGAAAAGATACTTGAGCCCGATTTAGCGGCCCTCCAAGCTCAATCCCTTCAACATCAGAACAATGAAAAATATATATGGGACAATAACAGTGAATATGAGAACCTTTCCACTGACCTTCATTCCTCTTTTGAGAACTTCGTAACATACAAAAAGACTAAAGAGGGAAAGGAGCCACAAATCCCAGTGGATGTACCCAAACTCATCGATGCCGCTCGATCTGCCTAATAGCACATCGCTGAAATAGGCATCGTCAATTGCCGACTCGGTGGTGAAGGGAAGTGGGGACTGTAGGGAAGTGAATATGTATCGGTAGCAATAAGTCAGAAGCAAGTTGTAGTAGGCTGAAATGTTGAGGGCCGTGATGATGGACAAGTACCCGAGCATCTTGAACCCTTTATTGATGGACTCATAGATTTTGGGAATAGATTTCTGATGCATCTGACCCACTGCGGTTTCGAGATAGAGCATCGGAACTCCCACGAAGAACATAATAATTACGTAAGGGATCAAGAATGCCCCGCCGCCGTTCTTTTCAATGAGATAGGGAAATCTCCAAAAGCTTCCATAGCCTACTGTGAAGCCAACCACCGAAAGGATATAGTTAAAATAGCTGGCAAACTGTTATCTGGCAGTTTCCTCCTCAACTTGTGGATGCTCAAGGAGTGATTCTTCAGGGTTTTCACTCATCTAGTTTTTGGGTGTGATAACTAAATTGTTAATGGCCAACATATTTATTATTATTTTTTTAAAAACATGGTAGTACTTTTTAAACTGGGATGCAAGTTAAAATAAACACTTTAAAAAAATATTTTCAATGAAACAATGAGAAAGTTTTGTCTAGTGACGTTTTTCACCAATTAGAACACTATATATATTAGGAAATTTACAATCTAAAATCTATTTTTTAATATTTATAAAACATGGCCTTATTATATAAAGTTCTTAATTTTTTGGTATTTCATAATTTTCTAACCCTAATTATTTTCAGGTGATTAAAAATATTGCTTGATTTTTGTTTGATTTTTTTTTTACTTATCTTTAATACGTGCATCTTCATGCTGGATGCCTATTTAAATATCCAAGCAAGATAATTTATTATTTCTTTCAGTTAAGCTAATATTTTTATTAAATTATTATATTGTTCAGCTGTTTTGGCTTATTTCAAATGGTCTTTTGTTTGGCTATGGATTCAACTTTTATAAAAATGAAATAAATATAATTTTTCAGCCTATAATTTCTTTTATTTAATGAATCTGTGTCCTCCAAAATGGTCTAACTATTTCTTAAAATTCCTCTATAAAATATGGAAAATGGTATTTGTGGTCTTTAAATTTGACATTAATTACTAAAAGTACATATCAAATGCAAGCACAAACAAAAACTCTACTGCTTCAAGGGTTCCACATCTTAAAATAGTAAATATACATAATTGTTCGAGGTATACTTTGAATTTGATAATTGTCTTTTTCCGAAGCAGTCAAGACTGAGACGGCAACTCATAAAACATGAACAACTAACCAGGGTTTAAAAAAAAATATAATTGAAAAAATATTCAAATTTACCACTTAAGATAAAATAATAACAATTAGATAGTAATTATTAATATTAAAGAAGATTTATCAAGTTCACCGTATAAATGCAGTCGTTTAATTATCAATTGATATAAATTATTATTTATGTAAATACAAAATAATTTTTATAACATAAACTTTACTGATAATCATTTTCAGTTATTTCTAGGAACTATTCACTATTCTTAACCAGAAAGTTGTTGAGAAAAACGATCATTGCGACTTCTGAGAAAACGTAACTATACATCCCTTAACTATTATTTCAATCGCATTTATTTTGCGAAAATTGTTGGAGCAGGCCTTGGTGGTCGGACGAGGTTCGTTAGACGAGGTCTCTGGTCGGGCGGAGAAAGTAAATCGTTTACCGATCGTCTCTTGATATTTGGGGGAATAGGTGGTAAAATTGAATTTATAGTCTGTCTTCGGATTGCAGACCTTGGAAGCATTTCCAATCTAGAAAGTCGGGGAGATGTTTGTATTTGTTTCTGAGGATTTCGGCTTTCTTTCATCTAGAGTGGATTAATTTGCCTCGGAGCTATTGTTCCGCAAAAGTCTGAATAGCTCCCACAAGGATAACCGTTCGTCGATTTAGCCAGACAGATGAAGCAAAAACCATTTTTACACTATTTACATGTCATGTGCTTGCATCCGACAGTGTGGGTTATAAGATTCTGACACCAAGGGCACATCCGAGTGTCCGGTACCACTATACTGCGTCCTCCGGCGTTTATGGTCTTATTCGGACAATTTTTTAGTATGTCCCACACTGAGTTACTTTTGCATGTCGATAACCTACAAATGCTGTCGCTTGATGGGTTATTCCACTCAGAAAGGCATTTGATGCAAAAATCCCATGGATACTCACATCGATAGCACCTAACCTTGAGAACTGCATTGTCAGGCTTCAAGATGCGGTCTTCGCAGGTCGGACAACTAACTGCTAGGTTATCAATGAGATTGAAAGAAAGCGAAGTCTAAAACTCTATGTTTTATTATTAAGTGAATACACCAATTTTTCTACATAGATTATAGTTCCACTATGTTTTACAAATATTTCCATCCGATTTTACGAACGGACACTTTATCACGTGCTCTTTAGAACTTAGGATACTCTTAATGAGTTAAGTCATTGAATCTCTCCCGATCCGATGTCCACAAGGCATCTGGGCCGTAAACTACTCAAGTGTGACTTAATCAGCGATCTTAGCACATTTTATATCAGATATCAAGTTAATATTGGTTTTGACTTGTTTCAAGGTTATCGTGGTCTCCTTATCATTCAAGTAGGAATGCAACTTTCTTTGATTTTCCATAACTGTGCTCCCTATCATTAAGTCCATGTGCTTGGGATCAAGAGACCTGATGCCTTCTTGCTCATAAATTCGTTTTTTTAGTTCCTATATTTTTATTTTGGATCGTTCATTTATAGTTATTGTAGAGCTATTAATGCATTCAATTATTATTTTAACAGGTGTGCCTGGGTATTTATCAGTTCTACATATAACATTTCCCCCACCGAATAGTCGAGGTATGAGTTCGATTGTACTTTAATTATGAATTCCATAGTCTGAAAGTAAAGTTCCCTTGTTCATATATAATTATCTGCCCCCAAATACAACCCGATACTGATGGGTTCCGCATTTTAGAGAGACAATTGATAGTAAAGTATCAATACTCGTATTTTGAGTAATTTGGTAGCTCTTCCCTATGTTGAGAAGAGCTCGCTAGCTAGTTCGGACAAATAATTGCATATGTTTTGCCTTTTATGTATACTTAATTGCGATAGACTTATTTTTTAATTAATAAATACTCTAGGAATAATATTTTGTAGATAAAAAATACTAAATTTATTTAAATAATTGTACGATTTATAATACTGACTTGATATGTTTTCCAAATTATTAGTAATTATGATTTAATCATCATATATCTTATATATATAAACTGATCTTAATCAGTGAGTAAGGAATTTCTTGATGTAAATGTCTAATAATAAAACTCAAACATTCACAAATACAGAAATATGTTTCTTGATGGTGTTGGTCGATAAAGCATGATTTGATACTGGCGATGTGTCGCCTGCTCGTTCACGTTTTTTGTTGATTGGACTGCATAGGTTGATGGGAAGTCGAAGTTTATTTTGGTTCAGATTACTTGAGTTAAACGATAACAAATGTGGACTTTTCCGCTTGACAGTCTGAATGAGTTGTTTCGTGCTCGACGAAACGTGGCCTTGTTGGGAAGAAGGTGTCATTTGACTTGAATTAAATTGTTGATATGCATGAGGAGTCGTACTCATTGTGATGGAAAAGTCTCCTTTGTCAGTTCTGAGAGACTCGAGTTTAAAGGAGTTGTTGGACTGTGTTTTGGATAAACTTTATTTACAGCTAAGGACCAATCCTTTCGTGCTCTTAAAATTATTATGATTCGATCTGTCATTGCCAATTTTTGGGGGATTAGGATCCAGATGAATTGCTGCCCTATTTTTGTGTGGACCTGACTGCAGTAGGATCTTTTTGAGACTCTGAATAACTAATGGCTTGGTTGCAACATCTTTGTCATTATTCTATTTATTTTGACAGGAGTTCTTTTCTTTTAAATTTTTTAGAATCCTATCATGTTTACTTGAATTGCTGCGACACTGTTACTCTGCATGACGCAGAGAAGTCTTCAGTTTGGCTACGTTTCCTCGACAAACAGGTATTTTCATTGCTTCTGGCTCAACATCCTCTTATTCAAACTCCCATTGGAGAACTCTTGGAACAATTCCATTAGAAATCAATCTGTTTGTGCTTGTTTTTGGCATAAGGATCGGAGCTTTGGTCTCGGTCAGTCGAGGTTTTATTTGTTCGCTGTCTGATTGATTTGAGTGACATGAGAGGTGCTGGTGATGTCGCTTAATGTTCAATCCTCGGTTATGCCTGTGATCTGTTAATAATATTTTGTGGGCTGACTCTTGGAGAGGCGTTTCTGGACTTTTTCGGCAGTATCGAAACTCTTAGCTTAATTGCCTGGTACCGCTATTTGATACAGTCTGTACCGGTCTGTTGGTTACATTGCAGTTGCCTTCTCTGATCTCCAATAACTTGTAGACAGCTGAGGTGATTGAATCAGTGTCAAGTGTTCCCACTCCGTTCTGGGTATGCAAATTATAGAATTGGCATGGTTCTTGTAGGGAGCGACACGGAAGGACTTATTAGTCCTATTTCTATTCAGTGCGATATTTGAGATGTTGGATTGGGAATTTATATTGGAGATTAGATTTAGCGAACTTGAGCTCAATCGTTTGCGTGAGCTGGTGAGTGTTCTTTCCGAATTCAATCAGCTATGACTCGTTCATTTTATACTACCGAATCTTACGATGGAGCCTCTTGATTTGTTACTCGCGTTCCTCGAGGTTATGTTACATTATTTTTCAACTTTTGAAGAATTAAGGTTTATTAATATTTTTTCTTTGAACACGCTTGTTTAAATGCGGAAAAATGATGATGTGTTTTTTGTTTTTACTTTCCCAGGTTAGAGGCTAAAAAAAATAAATTAATATGGTTCATAATTTAATTAAAATAATAACCACCTGGATTTAGTATTAAAATGTTATTAACTTAAATTTACTACTCTTATTTTTTTAATATAACACAATAATTCATAAAACAAAAAGATTAGGTTGTTCAATGCCTTTGGATCTTATATTTTTTGGGACTCTTTTATCTTTCTTAAATGTTTCTATTTTTTCCTTAATAATATTTAGCTAATAACAAAACAAAAAACTTTAACTTTTGATGAACCTTCATTTTTTTAACTCAATGATTCATCAATTTTTTCTGCAAACACCAGGGATTTCATATTTGTTTATTAATATTTCTATTTTTTTTATTTAATTATCTATAAATGTTAGAAACAACATTGATTATTATTATAATGGATGTTAAAATTTCTATCAGTTTTCTCTATATATCAGTACATATATAAATTGTTATTTTAGAAAATAGAATATATATATTTATATAGTTCATAAAAAGCAAAATATTATATTTTACATTCCCGAGTAAAATCACCAGCCAACACTGTATCACACAAAAGCAAAATGAGCAAATCCTACGAAAACAGTCTTGCTCGCTACAAATCCAAGACGAGGAAACAACTATTCTCAATTATTCATCAAGGAGAACTGCACCCAAAACCACTTTCATCCTGCATTAATAGAACAACCAGCCAGACAGCACTGCCCTCCATTCATTTCCAAAATTAAACCGACATCGCCGACAGGATACAAAGCATCCAGCGCCCCAAATCTAAACAGGCCGAGTTTCAAAGCCTCTCAGGCGAACTCGTTATGTTGCGCAAGCGATTCGATGCACAATCTAAAAATGTGTATCGAGTCGAGCAGTCTACATAATTTCTACGAAAGGAACTATTGGATCTTCACAATTTTTCGTACACCAGAGGAGGAACACTTCAGTATTTGAATGACATTGAAGGAGATTTAAGTGAAAGGTACTCTGATACACGCAATAAGCTGGAAGATATGGCTTGGCAAAGGAGCGTCCTTCTAAACATCCAAAACCGGATGAAGCAGGATCAAATATTCTACCAACTTCAGAACCAGGGTCTGGATGCAAAAGTACATGCAAAGTTGAGCCTGTGTAGGCATCAAGCAGACCTTGATATTATCACTTATGACCGCAAAGAAAAAGCCAAACTGTTCCACAAGCGACTCATGTGTGACACTGAATCAAGCAATTTTCGAAGAAAAGACCAACTCAGGACATATGGACAGCACTTGAGGCAACTTGAAAAGGAGGAACAGTTGGAAATGTAGAAGATGCAGGCAGAGGAGTCGCACCATTTACAACAAGGCTTCCGACAAACTCCCGACAGGAAGGCCTTGCTCGCTCAGGTGCTTCTGAGACGATTACTCAGAGAAAAGTCAACGAATCTCATGGCAGAAAATAGCAAGCTGGTCGATGCCTACCAACAAGTGAAAGTAGCTGCCAACATCTCAACCCCCCAAGAAATGGCAACGAAGTTTCTGACAAGAGATGAATAATACCTAAAGCTTGCTGAAAGCGTAGGTTTGCTCCAACGGCAGTTGACTTCGGCAAAAGCCAGAAATGATTTACTTAAAATTAGACATCGCTAGATAACGCTGCAAAATCTCGAAGGATAATCATCCTCTACAAAACCCAAACAGCTCAAGGTTTGTAATAACGTTGAACAATAGGCCACCTTCGCTGACCAGTATCTTGGAGAAAAGGTTAGACAATGGGCAATTTGCAACTTGAATAAACTCGGTGACGATATCTGCTCCACTGAGGCAGCGACGGAGTACCTTTTCCGACACTTGTGTATTACCCTGCAAACTGGCATCGAGGATCAGAAGAAGGCATTTCTTCCTGTGTTTCAAAAACTGGACATGGATGTTAATATTAAATAATCGAAAAGAGGATAATTTTATGGATAACAGAAGGAAATAGTGGAAGGCGTTGTTCGTTCGAGTGATATATAAAGTAATAATAATACTAACTCCGAGGGTTATGACTCCGAGGAATAGTGGTTTGTTGAATTGAGGAGAAAAGTTAAAGAATCACAATGAATCATACAGATGTATATCCTTGTATTTATCTATCTGTATTTCTACATCTTCACATACATACATATCTAAGCAATTCACACTCATTACCTCAAAAATATATATTAAATGCTTAACAAAAATAGTATTTACAAAATATATTGAACTGTCATTAAAAAAGTATTATTTTAGTTATACTATTTTTGAGAATTGTTATGCATCAAACAAATTGGTCGTCAAATTACGGATATTCTAAGAGTATAATTATTTAATTAGTCGATAATAAAAGATATAACTCAAGTTACGGAAAAAATGATAGCAAATTCAGAAAAAATCACTTAAACAAAGCCCGAAGGAGTACTGGCATATATAGATTAATTTAAAATCATTAAAACCCTTGGTGCGGGAGTCACAGCGAAGTATCTTTTCTATTTATCTAAATATTTATGCTTCATGTTTATTATCGAATGATAGAGTCAAACTAGCCGAGGGTCCTGATAAAAAAATAGTTGCCATCAAGAAATATTTTGCCTAAAAAGTAAATATGAAAGTGCTTCAGCTGGAATCCCAAATTATGAAATACTTAAACCATGAAAACATCGTAAATATCATCGAACTCAGAGAAAATAGTATCTACACCAAAAGAAATGGAACTCAGTAAATAGTATTTTTTGATCAGGCACCTCAATCAATAATTCTTTTACCTTCAATTACGACTTTATAATGATTTAAATTTCATATATTAGAGTAAAATGCGTCGCTCTCATCCTCGAATATGTAGGAGGTGGCTAACTGTTCAATTTAATTGCTTATGGGGGCCGATTCAGCTTAAACACCACGAAGGCATATTCCCACCAACTCATGGCAGGAATATATTATATGCACCATAATAACATAGCCCATCGAGATCTCAAGCCACATAATATCGTCTTGACCTCGGATTTTGTACTGAAGATTACTGATTTCGGATTCTCAGCACCTGCTTGGGGGTGGGATAAGTCAGGGATATCGCATACCAAACTCGGCACTCCTGGATACATGGCCCCTGAAATCCAAACTGGCAACTACAAAGGGCCTCAGGTTGATATTTTTGCGGCAGGAATTATAATATTCAATATGTACACATCTTCTCCACCCTTTGATTACCCACTTCCCTCTGACATGAAGTATAAGCTATTAATGGATAAAAAATATCCATTCTTTTGGGATTTACACTCTGCTAATAAACCTGCTGGGTTTTTTACGAACGAATTCAAAGATCTCTTTCAAGGAATGGTGGCTTTTGATCCTGAATAACGCCTAACGATCGAACAGATAGCAAATCATGATTTCATGAAAGGTCCTCTCTTAACATTGGAACAGATTGGCGAATAAATGGCAGTTCGGAAAAAAAAGAGTGATCTCAAGCTTGAACAACTTAAAATCCAGCAGAAAAAGTAAAAAGCAGAAAAGTTAAATGTCCTTTTTGGAAAAAATACCTTTACGAGGAGTTCTGGAGACCCTGATCTGCTTCCCTTTATTAAACTCTACGAAGCAGAAAGAGCCAAGCCAAGACCTATTCCTAAATTGAAAAAAGTCCCAGCAAATTACTAATTAATCGAGGATAATGTGGATTATTTCTACGCGAACTTGTTAACCAACTTATCCAATCAGTTAGAGTTAACAATAGAAGGCGATAAACTCGAGTTTATACCAAAAGTAACGACCATCGACAACAAAGTAAACAAAATATTTATCAACTTTTATAATGGAAATCATCTAAATGACTTAAATGTATCTTTATTAATTGTTAGATTAATGTGACTCTTTCTTATTACTATGACACTCAGATAGTGGAAATTGAGATTCAGATTGACGTAGTAGCAGTAGGCGACAACGTTGCCTTGTAGTTTAGAAAAATATCAGGAAATCAGATGTATTCCTATCTTACTGTGGATGCACTCAAAGGCATCTGTGGCTGTTGACTGCTTTTAATTTTGATATTTATTTGCATTTATTAGATGTTATTAAATTAAAATTTATAAATTCACTACCAAAATATATAAAAAAAATACAGTTGTTTAAGAAAATCAAATATTAATATGACTAGCAGTTTTCTCTACTTGCATAACAAAAAACTTACACTTCCCACAGATAGCGATACATACGATGAATTTAGAAAGAACTCTTACAAGCAGGAGGCCTGGAAATTCACCTACCTGGCTTTCATATTCAAGTTGTATGATATGTCCAACATGCCCGTCTACCCAAGCAAGTATCTGATGTACGGCTCCCTCTTAGTTGGGGTCTGCACCTACTCTTTTTACCACGCCGCCACCCGGATGACGCGACTCATTGAGCAACTAGACAATAAGTATAATGAGCAATATAAGTAAATTATGACTTCGCAAGCACCATAAAATCCATCATGATACTTCCAAATATTATTGTACGCTCAAAGTTTTTATATATTTTAAGTATTTATTTTGCTTAAATTATTAATAATTAATTTTTCCTTTTTTCTGTTTTATTAAACACGAAATATAAATCATTCTCATTCAATCACCATATTGGGGTTGCTTGGTGGCATCTTCATGTAGTTCGTCAAGTCGTGATCTGATGTGCTTAGAGCATTTACGGGAATGCTATCAGAGCACTTAGGATCCTCGGCAACGCAAAGGGTCTTGCTCTGCATACTTTCAGTGAACCAGGCCTCAGTATTGCTGTGCTTATAGTCGAGAATTGAAGTGGGTGGTAGATGAGGGACAATGTCAGCATAATGAATGACTCTGTATGCGTTGGTCACTTGAGAGTTAAAGTAGGCAGCGAAAAGCGAGTTTCCAACCCTTGGCTGTCCAAAAGTATAATAGGCATCAAGTCTGCCGTAATTATCCTTGAGATCCAAGGCAGCGATTGCTGCAATGGCTCCTCCTAGACTGTGGCCTGTCGCAAAAATGTTGGCCCCTCTGTACTTGGCAGTCAGAAGCTGGACCTGCGACCTCACTGCTGCGGCAACTTCGGTGTACGCTGAATAGAATCCTTAGTGAACTTTACAGTTGGAGCAACCTTTATAAACAACTTGTTCAGCATGAAAATCAGTGATCCAGTTCTTGATGTCACTTGATCCTCTAAAGGCGACAACAATGGCGTTCCTGGGGGCATAGTAGCCAACAAACCCTTGAATATCTTCGGTTGTGTTGAAGAATACTTTAATCTATGGGAATTTATAATGTAATTGTATAGAGTTTGTAATATAGCAATAGTTGCTTACATCTGTGATCTTGATATTCTTGCAAGGATTGCAAGTCCAGCTGGCGATCGAAGCAGTCGACTCGTAGGCCACCTCTGACAGTAGACCAAATTCATACGCCATTTTCTGGTCGTAAGCTGTGTAGACACATGCCACAAGGCACAAATAAAGGATATGCTTAAACATAAAGTATTTTTTTTTTGCACAGAAATATAATAAAAATAGTTATATTATGATATGTCTTTTTTTTATTATGTTTTTTAAGTATTATTTATCATCACAAAATATCTATAACTATAAAACTATAAACAATATTTTTAAGTAAATTATCAACATATTTACAATAAAAAAATAGATTTATGATCAAGTATTACTATTATTTTTATTAAAGCATTATATAATCTTTAATCAGTCGTTGCCTTTATCCAATAATATGAATAATTGCCATTTTGTTGAAGTCAGCTATCAACTATTCAATATTTACTTTTTTAATAGGTTTGTTAAGTTTTTTCTATTATACTTTAAAACTGTATTTCTTTACCCATGAATTAACTATCCGCTGACTTCGACTCACAAAATACTAAAAGAAGTTCACAAATCAAATAGAATAGAAACTGTTAGCAGATATCACACCAAATAATAAGTATATTTGCTTCAATAAATAAGATGAAATATTTAGATATACAGATAGATACGGTCTTATGAATCCGTTTTTATAAATATGATTTAGACATAGATCTTTGGATGTTTTTAGCACATTTAATAAAACAATTTTTAAATTTAGCATCGCAAAAATAGCAAAAATGATGATAATCGACATTTTAATGATTTTCGGGCCCGTCTTTGCCTATTACTAGCAATTTAAGATGGTAAGAGACACCAACGATGTCGGGTCGTTCTCCATTGATATCTGCGCCATCTTGATTATCTCGAACATCACCAGAATATATTTCTGGTTCGCTGAGGGTTACGGGACTCCACTCCTCTTGCAAGCAATATTAATGATAATAGCACAGATAGTTCTGCTGAAACTTTGTATTACTGCAATTCACGGCAAAAGAGCCTCAATCGATAAGGCCCAGACCGATTTTAGTATAAGCAATTTTTGGAGATGGTCGGTTTTTGAACATTACAGTAAGAAAATATATTATAATAATATTAAATAAACCTTTTTTTATATATTAGTGAGATTCGTTTTTGGTTATGCGGCACTTTTGGCAGTTCTGACGATAGTATTTACTGGATTACTGAGATCCTAAATGTATGGGCGCTGTGTTGGATACGTTGCCCTCCTGATCGAAGCAAGCCTCGGCTTACCTCAGTTTTTGAAGAACCACAAGTCCCAAAGCGTCCAAGGCCTTAGTTATGTTCTAATTTTCAGCTGGTTCGGAGCCGACTTCTTAAAGACCATCTATTTCATCACAGAACAGCAACCATTGCCCTTCGTGATGTGCGGGGCTATTCAGCTGTTCGTTGATGTAATGATAATTTCACAGATTAATAGATATGGGGCTAAATCTAGAGCTGGGATCCAGGAAGTGCCTCAAGTTGAGGAAAACCACGATCAATTTAAATGAATGGATTGACATAGAAAATATATATATGTAAACATGGAAGAGATTATTTGATGTGTCTATACTCATTACTTTGTGTTTAGATCCTATTTCATATCCAACTATTATATTAAAAGCATTATTATGTTTTTATAAATATTAGTCAATAATATAAATAATTTACAACCAGACGAGAATAAGACATTCTATGTTCGCACTCAAACACATAAAAATACCTAGCCTGTCTCGTTGTTTTTCAACATAACAGCCCAGGTGGCATCACACCACCATCCTAGCACTCAAAAGAAACGGCAAGACTGTCATCATCGGCGACGGCCAAGTCACTTACGGAAACACCCGAGTCAAGACAGACGGCAAAAAGATACGCAAAATACACGACGGTGTATATTGTGGATTCGCAGGAAGCCTCGCAGATGCCTTTACGCTCATGGAAGGCTTATAAACTATCATCGCTAAAAATCCCAGCCAGACTTTGAGATCCTGCATCACATACGCCAAACAATGGAGAACTGGAAAATATCTTCGAAACCTCGAAGCCACTCTGGTAGTGATCGACAAAGACCTCATTATAGAGCTTGATGGAACAGGCAATGTATTAGAGATTAACGATACAATTGGCATCGGAAGCGGAGGACTCTTTGCAGAATGTGCTGCCAGAGCTCTGCTCGCACATACAACAATGGACGCCGAGACTATTGCCTTAGAGTCAATGAAAATAGCAGCTGATAAATGTATTCATACTTCTCATACGTTTACAATGTAGAAAATTTAATGATCAAATAATATCGACAAACCTGAACTTTATCGATATTTAGTTATCTTTGAAATTAAAATACGATATGAATATTTAGCAATTATCACAATGTTGCCTTAATTAAGAATATATATAAATAGTTAATTATTTTTAGAGTCCTCAACTATTTTTTAATAAAATAGAGAATAAGATATGGGGGAATATTTTTTAAACAATATTTGAATAAAACTATTTTTCTGTCAGGCAGGTTTACAATCCTCATGGATAATATTATAACTATCCCGTACACACTTTTATTTAAAACAATATTATATTCGTAATTAGAATCTGAAATATATTTAATATATTCCCATACAAACTAGCGATCAATCTTAATGTTACCCACTCACGCGAGACTTGATGAATAGCCATAGTGCAATTCAACTCAAAAGGAAGCTACTCACCACAGGTAGACCCGAATTCGCGCCAGACATCACAATAGCTCGGCGGTTACCTATGCCAGGATCATGTACTTTCTCAATCTGGTTAGTTCAGTCATTTGGGCCATCATCAGCACCATTCTGGTCTGCTTTATCGAGCAGCTCAAACTGGCGGATGTTGCGTGGCAAATCTATCTCTTATTAGGCGTGGTCGTTGCTGCTCAGTTTTTAGTGTTATATGCTCTCAAATTCAATAAAATCAGGCTGGTCTATTCTCTCAGAAGGGTTATCCAGTTGGCAGGGGTGATCGTGTTGGTGGAAACAGTATTCGCAAAGGATATTGCCGATTCTGTGTACTGGGTTTGTATTGTGGTGGTGACTTATCTGTTCTTATATGATGCATACATGAGACATTTGATCAGCAATTGGCCGAAAATTACAGCTGATCGCTGGGAGGAATATATGGACCCGGTATCTACGTTGACAAAAAATTCGCAAGTCATTTGATAAGATATCCTGAATACAAAAGACACATCGATTTTATATAAATTTGTATATGTAAATTCCATAACTTGATTTCAATTAACGTAGATTTGATAGGAAATAGCAACTTCTAATTATTTTACTTTACACATTTTCGAAGTTTGAATAAGTCTACAAAAAATCCAATAAATAAGTATCCTCAAATAAAAAATTAACCAGTGTAAGATGTAGCTTCTCCCCAAGTTTATGAGGGAACAAAACAACCTATTTGCCATATCTTATCAAATATTTATATATTTACATGCATTGAATTGAATAAATGAAAAGATAAATTTAAATATTAATATTAAGAGTTAGAAATTAAATATTAAAAAATAGGGTGGATTTCATTTAACTAATACAATTTAAAAAGATGTACTAATGTTTTTTCATACAACTTTTTTGTATCGATTTGGATGGCTACTTTTCAATCAAATAACAGATTTGCAAATAATCATGTTCTGTTGAAACTTGGTGAGGCCCTCCCGCTCCTTTGAGTTTCTCTTCCTGCCCGCTCACTGGAAGAATCGGCCAAGGTGGCAGCCAGATCTACTGAGTGGTCCTCAATCTTTATATTAGCATCTCCTTTGGTTTATGAGATTGCCGACCCATGGTTGTTGCTCTTGACCTCGAAGCTAAAATATAAAGATTATCTATTCGCTCCCTGTGGATATTCAATTAAAGAAACGATCTCATAGGCAAGCTTGCTAATATCCTTCGACACCAGGACTGGTTTGCATTCTCCCTGGTAGATGCCGGGGGATTTGGAGTGCGTGTTTAGTTTGTTGACGATATCTTTAATCTGAGACTGGTAGTTCTGGATAAACTGCTTGTATCGAGGCTCCTGGACTTCGAGTTTGATGCGTTCGATGTTCGGCTCCAAATCCTTCTGGATCATGTCGAGCGTGGTGATAGCTTCTTTGAACTAGTCCTTGTACACTGAAAGGGAAGCCAGACACTCTTATTGGTAGTAGACAACCTTATTAATATCCTTTTCCTAAAACTATCGAATGAGGCCAATGAGTTGGTTATAAGACTAACGGATCTTCTCTTGTTGCAGCTTGCAGTTGTTTGTGATAATACTCCTTTCTGCCTCGAGGATATCGTTTTGGCAGACCACCTTCAGTTTCAGGTCGAGAGCATTTTGCACAATATTTTTTATTTCTTGTTCGCGCTGAGAAGGATCTGAGATTTCAGCCATCCTAATACCTTTTCCCACCATAAGGATGGAACATTTTGAACAGTAGACTTTAGAGGGGGATTCTTCGACTCGATATCTCGCCTTCTTGTTATCACCGTTCGAACATAGCAGTTAATTCGAGTTGGTTGGAAGCTATGGTACTTGTGGCTGTTGGCGTGGTTGTTGTCGCTGACGAGGCTGTTGGGATTCCGGCTGCAAATGCTGGGTCAACTGCTGGAGGCGCTGAGGACTTGTGACTGTACTAGCTTTGCTTTCTGGACGTGTCGGAGTTAACAGCTGATTATGCATCGGAGGGTTGGCTATATTGTTATTCTCTTTATTTTGAAGACTGGAAGGCGATTTACAGTTCATGATAATCTGGTCAATAGCCATTTTTTTCTCTTCGTGGACGGTTGTAATAGTTTTTTTAGTAAATTCAGGGAAATAAACTGGAGGAGACTGTTGTCGTCCGTCTTCATGTTGTAGCTGATTTCGATGTTCTGAGAGGGGAGTCCCCAGCATTGTTACAGGCATGACCTATGACATTGAGTATGCCAATTCCCTGTCCCCTACCTCTGATACTGGTCGTGAATATCTCGTGTTCGGACATACTGCAGATTCTGGCTTTGTGATCTAACGATTAGGTGTAAAAGCGGTATTGCCAGTAGAAATATTTCTTCGACAAGGAGAAATCCCTTGCCTTGTGCTGTTGCTAATCACTATCCCGTTACCAGCTCTGCAGTGATCATCGTTAAATCCGACCCGCAAAGGGCGATAGGGGCTCTGAGAATTGAGGCGAGGAGTCGGGGCAATATTAATCGGGATGTTATTTGTTTGATGTGGGAGTGTTCGATTCACCTATTGGTTTCTCACATATGTTGGTGTCTGGGGCTGATGCTGTTGTTGTATTTGTGGCTGGATCACGTAATTAAAGTTAATGTATCCTGTCATTTGTTGTTGCTGAGGATGTTGGTGCTGTATATTAGCATAAGGATAATTAATGTTCATATTCTGATGATTTAGGTTCATATTTTATCTGTTTGCTGCTTTTTTTTTATTAAATAATTTTTTAATTATTATCGTTAAAATAATGAATAACAATTGAAATAAAAAATAATTTGAATACAGGGTAGTAATGAAAATATATTAATATTAATATAAAAAAGCGGTTAAATTTTACATATAATTGTGATTTGCAATTTTTTAGATTGGTGAGAATATAAATATGCTTCAAATTATCGCTCAGGAAATTATGGGTACGTTAACATAGTTTGAATTTCTATAAAGTATAAACTATCAAAATTGATATACTTTTTTTTATTCAGCTGAAACCTTTATAAATGATAGTTTTTACGTGTATTTTGGTTTATTAAACATTAAGTAGATTGTGAAGTTGTATAATATTTGCATCAGTTTTAATAAAGTGAAATAAGATTGGCTGGCTGCATAAAAATTATGTCCAAAACTTTTATTAAAAAAATAACTTATCAATATAAGGTAAATATAACTTTGAAAAAATAGTATACAATAAATATAACTTGATAAACCAATAATGTGGGGAGGTTAGCAATACACCGGCGGACAAGAAGTTATCCCATCAGTAAACGGGGTCGGGGGAATCTGGATCAGCGGATATGATTTCGCACACAATATCAACAAACTCACCTCAAAGTCTATTTTTGCCATTCTCTCCGCGGTCGATCTCTCATTCAAATACCCATCATAATTCAAGCAGCTGGTGTTTCCCCTGGACGATTGTTAGAATCAGAAAGTAAGGCACTGTTTCGATGCTTCCTATGAGTTTATCGAGGAGCAGCGCACCAAAACGAATGTGCTCGTGCATTGCGCGGCAGGGATTTCTAGAAGTTCCACAATGCTCATAGCATATTTGATGAAGAAACAAAGCTTAACCTATGATGAAGCTTATGCTTTGGTCAAAGCGAAAAGATCGTATATCCAGCCGAATTCAGGATTCGAAAAACAACTTCGCGCTTATGATTTGGAACTTCGTTCAGCACGTAGACAGTGAAATGATAAAAAATTGTTATTCTCCTGTATGAAAAGTTAAAATATTAATACCCTTTAATTGGGGAAAATAGATGAAAAAGTTAAGAACCTATTTAAAACAATTTAGAACTTATGTATGTATTTTTAAATCTAACAAAACATTCTAAAAAGTATACCGAAATAAGAGGTTAAAGTCGACTTGCTAAAGTAATTGGACCATTGCATATTTAAATTAACAACCACAATGAATTCTCTTTGAAAACAATTACCAATTAAATGGAGTAGACGAGGCAATATTGGTAAATTCTTAAGATTTTATTCAAGGTCTATCATGCCTACAATTATTCGAATTGTATTCCTATACGTAAGCTTTGTCTTTTCGAGACCAAATAATAGCAATTAATACTTGATGATTTTTTTTTAAATATTCTATAATATTCTTTATTCTACCAAACAATTGTATCTACATTAACTATGATTTATTTTAAAATGCAATTAAATAATTATACAAATGGTCCTGATGAGTATAAAAATGTTCCTCAATAGAATATGCCTTGCACCCAGTATTGGAATTTGTCATACCAACGAGCTCTCCAATTGTCCAGACTCCGATTAATTAATCTATAAATACAAAAACATATTTTTATCCAATGTTAATTATTAGCTTTCTTACTCTTGGCAGTGTTCACTTATATCTTCAGTGTTCGGCCTGAATCTTGCCTCCAACTATGCTATCGCGATCCCACCCTTCATAAAGCAGGGCATCGACTATCCGTGGCTGCTATACATCATCTTCACAAGGGTTATTATTTCGTCTTGGTGTTTCAAAGCAGCCCTGAAGCCCTTTTCGAATAAGCTTCTAAACTCCATAAAGAGAAATGAGTTAGGTCCTCCCAACACCTCCATATAATTGGACATAAGTTTAAAGGGTACAGCTTTCTCTAATTATATTCCTCCGCCTGGAGCATTAGACAGAAAGAACCCGAAATCTATATGGATGAGGTATCCATCCCTGTGGAGCAGGATGTTGTCATTGTGTCTGTCCTTCACTTGCAAAAAATAGGTAACTAGGGAATAGGCGGCCAAACTTCGACAGAAGTTTCTTTGGGCTATTTTATAGTTTCCTTTAAAATAAGACTTGAAGAATTGTTTGAGACTTGGGATATCTTCTCGTCCCATGTTTTTCATTATTCTGCCGAGGGAAGAAGTATCGGTCACCATTTCGAGAATTCCACTATCGGGCCCAATTGAAATTACTTAATAGGGTCTGAGGATGAGTCCTGTGTTTTCCCGCGAGAATATGATGTGGAACTGGTTAATCAACTGCATAGCAAACTGTTCTTGTTTGAGGTTGTCGCCTGTTTTAACCATAATATTAACGAGTTTCCAAGTTTTAAAGTCTTTGTAAATGGACTTTTACCTGATTCGGGAAGTTATACTGCTGAATGATTCATCAAAGAACTGATCAATATACTTTTCGTCAGAGTTGTTGTCTGACTGCAGTCTTTCTGGGTGTTGGCTCTGATGGTTCATCTCGAGCTTAATACTGTTATTTAAAAGCGAGTTTATGCTTTCATGTTGGGGTGTGATATTAATAATATCACCATATTCGTTGGTTTATTTTCTTCTCTCGTTCTTTTCATTGCTTCCACTGTATTCTGACTAAAACTCCTATTCTAATTCCTCTTTATGTTTGGGAGCATCTGCCGTGAATCTTCGATTCCTCACCTCTTCGATCACGCTTAAATAGTTTTGTGCTCGAGTTAAAATATGGTTTTTTTATTCCTCTCCTTCGCTACTTCGGTGAGGTTGATTGATATCCTTGTGTTCTAATATGATTACCTCCGTATCTGCCTTCTTTTTAATCTTCAAAGAGTTCTCATTTTTTAGTATTGTTAGCTTTCGGGATAGTTGCTTATTGAGTGTGGCGATCATCTTTGCCTTTGGTTTACGGGGGGATAACGTAGCGCTACTGCCTTTCAAAACGTTACTGCTTTCCTAAGACTCCTCCACTTCTGCTTCCGTCTATCTCCGCAGCAATATTGGTTCTGCCTGTAGGAATTATTCATCTTCTCGAAACACTTCAAGGTAAATGCTGTAAGGGGACCTTTCTTTGGTGGAGAAGACCCGTGTGTTCTCGACATCTATATTGAGAATGGTGCAGTGCCGGAGAGAGGCTTTCACAAATGGTATGTATACTGCTGCGGGCAGTCTCTTGTTGACCTCGCGAAGCTCTTTCATCAGTCCAACCTTCTTCGGATTACAAAAACTTAGATCATTTCCTATCCTGATTAGATCCTCCCAAAATACAATGTTTGACATAAATCCGTCTGCCACATAATTCGGTATGTCTAGGGTCGAGACTGTCTTGAGCTTGATCTCATCCTCATCCATCGTCCCATATTTTTCACAAGCCTACTTCTCCGCCTGAGTCGGAGGCTTCCTATCCACTTAGATGTCAAGGCGTTTGGCTAGTTCCCCGCCAGTAAGTACCACGTTGCGATAATGGAGCATCCTGGGCAAAAATTAAACGTTGATGAACTCCTGGATTTCCGGGATGTCCACTCCATTGATCTTGCTGATGCTGGACAGATAGAAATAGCAAGAATGGGAGAACATATAATGCAATTCGCATCCCTTTAGGATAAAATCTTTGAGGTCATCATCCCGTAAGTCGATTTGGAAGGCAAGGTATGTTATTAGTTGGGGGATATAGTATTCGATGTCTTCACGTTCGATGACTTGCTGGTTGAGTATGGGATTGAGTCTTTTGTTTTTCAGAGCTTAGAAAATCAAGTCGTGATGTTCCTGGCCATGAGCATAGAGGTCTTTGAGGATATGGACAATCGGCAAAGAAGTGAGTGGATTTTCATGGGATAGAGATATTTTTTTATCCTGTTTACATAGGCAATGCATTGTTGTTATGATTATAAGATATTGAGGAATGTTTTTTTTGTTATACATGTGATGGTTGGTCTCTCGTTATCATTAAAATTCGCCTTTGCATTCGCTATCCGATGGTGAGTTAGTTCGGGTTCTAGAGTAATCACCTCAAGTTAATCGAAAAATAACAAATATTTTAATATTTTTTTGGAAAGGTACAGCACAACAGGCACAGCAAGGAACACAGCACAGTCTTTGTTTAATAGCTGGAAAAAAGAAAAAATACAAAGTGAGAGAATAAATATTTACTAAGTTATATATTTATTTGAAATGGATTATGTAATGCTGATTGTACAATAATTCTTGGGGATTGGAAGCTTGATTCCCTCGAGCTCCGACTCTATCATTTTTGCGAATATATTTATTGTAATATCACTTTATGAGTAAATAGATTTGTTTTTTTAGATTTATACTTTTTATAATAATATTAATAGTAATACATACATACGAGTTTTGTGTAAAATTACTGTTATGTGAGTATTATTATCACTGATTTGATCTATCTATTTCTATTATAATATGTAATGTTGTTATATAGTTATCGAATTAGGTTATATATTTAATAAAAGTATATCTAATTATAATCTATACTATAGAATGGGCAGCATAACCTCGTAAAATATAGAATTTATTTGAATAAAAGAGGATAATGACTATTAAATAAATATTTTTATGTATTTGAGAGTATTTGGGCTCTTTGTTTTGTTGTTCATCACTTCACAATAAATTATATAAATAAGGTAGCATTGCCTCATTTTTAGTGTTAATTAGCTGGAGGCTTCTGTTACTCCGCCTACTCTTCTTCCTATTATTCCTATTACTCGTCTTCTCCTGCCTCCATTTCTATCAGATCGGTCTGTATGTCCTATTGGTCAGCTTTTGTAACTTTGGCCAGGAGCTCCTAATATTCATTTTTAAGAAGAATAGAACAAATAATAATAAGACATTTTTGGATAGTTTGCTACAGATATTTCTGGTTTGTCCAACATTTATGCCTCATTCAAAGGTTTCAGGCCAGAATCGTTGGCTATGTTGGCATCAGCTGATTATTTTAGTAGAGCTTCTACCATTTCTTTCTGACCACAGATGACTGCATTGTGGAGAGGTGTGTTACCGTCTGCGTTTCTAAAGTTGATCATCCTTTTTTTCATATCAGGCATATTATTTATTCGATTTAAAATGTTTTGAAAGATCTCGAAATGACCATTGGATGCCACCATGTCTACGATAAAAAAGTATCAGACAAATGAAAAACACATTCCCTCAGCAAAATAATGGTAATACATATTATTATTACGAATGCAGTTATTATTTGTTTGGGTAATGGTGTCGATTTGCAATGTTTAATCCTTGAGTAACTCGATTGCCTCCTCGAGGTCTCCGTGTCTGCAACAATCCAGGAAATATTACTAATTGCTATCGTAAAACTCTTATTCTTATTATGGCTCCATTACTTATTTGTTTATCAAAATTGTTGAGCTATTAAATTATATATCTAATATCTATGTAATTATCTACTATAGAAAAATCTAAATCTAATGTAAATAAATGAACTAAAAAAATAATAAAAAATATATGCTTAATATGATTTTTTTTAAATATTCAAATATAAATTAAAATCAATTGCCGGAGTTTTAAATTCTCTAGCACCGAACCAAGAGAGAATTGAATTTTTATAATGGGCTATTGTATTTGTTTGACAGCCTCCCTGCGCCAGAATCAGCAGTACAACACTTATAAATCAGCTCATTCGTCGCAAATAAGGCGAACCCTTTGGCATCCAATTTCTACAGGTTGTTTTTTAATTCAACTTGAATTGCCCGTCGAATCATATAAGTGATGATGTTGTGACCCTCTATATTCAATTAGATTAAAAAAATTGAGAATTGAACTATAAAAATACCTAACATAAGCAAGTCCATCACAATTACGATGAGATCTTTCGAAGGGAGTCTTAACATCAAGCCTGTTAGGTAATGCTTATAGAATACGTTCTGGTACTCAAGCCCATACTTTTACATAAGCTTATGAAACTCGGGCACTTCAACCTTCAGGTGGTTCTCCAACTCTTTCGACTTTGAAAATATCCCTGGGTTTCCTGGGAAGAACATGTCTCTTAGATTTCTTTTCCTCATCAGAAACGTGAAATATTCCAGAGCACGAAGTTGCAATAGGCTCGACTATTTTATCACCACTGCAATTCCGAAAGCGAAATACTCCATTCCCCTCGAATATCCGACTTCAGGATCATGTGGATAATAACTTGAGAGTATTAGTCCAGTAGTCTTTAATAAATCATGCAACTATTATTTAAGAAACTCCAAATGACTACATCTCTCTTCCAGCTTTTTGAGGGAATCTTTAATCTGGCTGTCATATAGCGTATTAGAAGTCCTCTGATATAGATTGTTGTGGTCGATACATATGTCTTCGGAGAGACTGTTCCATAGTTTTAGTCTGACCGAAGGGCGGACAATCTTTCCAATGGAGCTAATTATATCGAGTTTAAGGAAGAAGCCTGGGTTTTTAATATATTCTCCCCAATCCTTCTCACTTAGTAGTTTGTGCTCGTGATTTGGGGTAGCCACGATGTCTCCCCCGATGACCTAGCATTTGAAGAAACACTCTTTTAGATTAAATTATTAAGAATTGTCAAGTATGACCTCGAAACCTCCCGAGCTATCCCGATAGAGAGCAACGAGGCTATTTTGGATCTATTTATATTTTTTGTTGGTCTTTTAACAGATGATTTCCATTTAGGAACACTCTTCTTCGACGAGATCTTCTTCATCGAGGATAAATATATTTTTTATGTTGTTTTTGTCTTGCTAACTTTTCATTACTATTTTTAGTTTCTATCGATTATTATTTATTTATATGGTTTCCTGGATAATAATATATTTTATAATCCCTCATATTTATAGGATACTCTTATGTTTTTAAATTGAATGCTATAATTATTGTATATTTACTCAGTGATAAGTTTATGGAGCATTACAAATCTCGGATTTATTTGCGGAAAAATATTTTTATAAAATAATCCAGCATTAATCCATGTTTGTTTTTAATTTCGTTTTGTTAGTTTAAAATTATTTATTGTATAATTATGAACTAGCAACATTACTATCAAAATGTTATTTTTTTAAATTATTACACGGATCTAATAATGATACATATGGATGCTTATTGTTAGTATTGGTTTTAAATTGAGAATACATTCAATAAAATATCGATTCATTAATTATCTATCCAGTTGTTTGGTAAGTACAAAATCCATTTCACCTGGGATCTGGAAATATTAAGTATTGAATATAAAGAAATGAAGGATATAAAGTTTTATTAAGGAATACAT
>JAHDVE020001538.1:0-20620 GCA_022606495.2 Halesus radiatus | reverse complement strand
AGTGAACTTCAACTTCAACCCCTCGTACATCACATCTTACTTAACAGTACCATCATGCCAGTCTTTTCGACAAAGTGGCTTATGTGTTCTTGCGAACAAAAAAGCGGCTCCAGGGGTCTTGACTGAATTACATTCATCTTATTCTTTTAGACCAACAAATTTTCTTGACTGAAAGTAGTGTTCAACTGTTTGAAATATCTTTCCTTTGACTGTGAAAGGAGATGGGTAGAAGTTGCTAAATATTCCCCATTTTTGGTTCTTCGAGTAGAATAAAATTGGGCCTGTAGTAGAAGCCTCTTCATCCTCTTACACAGCAACAACAGATGGCTTGGTTGCGCGAGGAGGTCTCGAGGTAACCGCCCGCTTTTTGGTTTCCATATTTTTTTTCATAATCAAATATATAAAAAAATGTATTTTTATGTTTTTATCAATCTATAGATATTGATTTGTTTAATAGTCAGTCATTAATATAAGGATATAAGTTTTTGTTTTTTGAATGCTAATAATTTCTCAAAATTAAATCTTTTATAATTATTTGGTTTTTAATAATTTAGATGGGTTAAACGGCGCATTTCTATAGTTCTACAATTTTTTAAAATGTTTATATTTGTTCCTGCTGATTAATTAATATTTAGATATTATATATTTTTAAAAGAGAAATATTTGCAAACTAAACAAATTACTAAGTTAAAAACACAGAAGACTGTCATGTCAATTTAAATTAAAGGGACAGACATCATCCGTCTTGTTCTGCAGTTCCTCAAAGAAAATAGTAAATATCATCATGTTTTATAATTGGCTCATTTTCATAGATCTTCAACGAACCTTCGTCACACTCCAATAATAATCAGGCATCTGCATCAATATGGTGGACAGGTAACAACTGTCAAACTGCATCCACCTTGGAAAATGGGATACACTCTTAGAACTGACCTCCAATATGCTCCTTCCATCTGAGTATCTACATAAAATATTATAACCACTACATTTTATATTATACCCATAGCAAATTAATTGCAGTATATGAACTGATAATTTAGGATATGATCGACCATGACGAATCGCAATGTGCACAGTTTATCTTTAATAATCTCGTTAAAAATAGTAGTATTAACAACAACTTTAACAACAAACTTGATCTTAAAACGGCACATCCCGACAAAGTAGCTAGACTTTAATATCTCTGCCAGTCGAAGGACAAAAAATAACTATTCAAGAACACAACCAAACAAAAAAAGAAGGAAACAGTGGCCCAAATGTTAGAAAACGAAATTCTCGAAGCGCCAGATCAGCGACTCATGAAACTTCTTGCCCAGTCAATCAAATACCAAGTGGGACAGGGCTTGATAAACCCTAATATTAAACTCGATCTCTTCACAGACCATCGCTTCGAATTCAAAGAGTAAGAAGAACTGATTGCCAAGACACCCTAAAAAATAGTGAAATATCCTGAGGAATCGAAAATCGAAACAATGGCATTCAGCAATCTCGGACAATACCTCGCTCTTGGGTGCATTGATGGACTTATCGAAATCTATGACCCCATCAACTTCCAGATCAACAACCACGCCCTCGCCTACCAACAAGATGGGAACTTCATGTTCCATAATGAATCAATAACTGTATTAACTTTTAACGAAACAGATTAAATGCTGGCTTCAGGAGATAAAGTCGGGCAATTAAAAATCTGGAATATCCTCACAGGTAAATGCCTCAGAAAAATCGAAAGCATCATCGTGCAACCAGTATCTGCCTTGACTTTCGGAATTGACCCTTCTCACATTCTCAGTGCCTACGATATTATCAGTCTTTATGGACTGAAAAGCGGGAAAGTGCTTAAATAGTTCAAAGGGCATGAAGCCTACATCAACAAGATTTTGGTTTATGAGAAAAACAACCAACTCATAAGCTGCTCAAAGGACGGCTCAATCAAATTCTGGAACTACTCGACCCAATAAGTTGTGAAGTCTTATTCACCTTCTGCAAACTCATTAATCGACAACGAAATCCATTCGCTCCACCTCTTCAGCAATAAGACAAGGCTTCTCGTCTGCATTAAGAGCAACGTTCTGACCATTACCCAACCGGAACTCAAATCCTTCGAAACGATTTCGCTAGAGAATAAAGAATAGGAGTTCACGAATTGGGCAGTCGCCGACGGAGGGAGCAACAGAGCTGTCAACTACGTGTACTCGTGTGTCAAAGGCAAGGACGAAAGGGTGAAGTTGGTGGTTCATAATTTGGTGACAAGGAGGATCGACTTTTTCACCTTTGTCGATGCTGCTGCTTCGGTGATGTTGCACCACCCAAACAGGAACCTGCTCGTCGTGTTTTCAAGTGACGGTCAACTCACATTTTGGAGACCTTGAACATAAAATGCATATTATCCACATGTAATTAAAGGTTTATAAGAATAATAAAAATGTGTATCTTATCGATTTGAAATCTGAGTAAATTTGAAGAAAAATGAAAGAAAAAAAAAAAAAAAAAGTATAAACCTCCAGATATAGGTTGTGTAAAAACACAGTTTTAATTCTTCATCAAACATTAATTACCCAATAGCACGATGTTCACTGAGGCCAAAACTCATCCTCAAGCAGAAACCCTTAGTGGTCTCTGCTGACAAAATGGAATTGGAGCTTCAATGATTTTATGATGTGCCCTTTGATTTCGATCGAGGCGCATCAGGCGACTGCCTTATTCGATAAACCTATTCTCCTATACTATATATACTTAATTAAAATTTATTTGATATCTCGAGATCACAGAAAATATCAACAAAATATACCCATTTATTGTTGGCCCAAGGGACCTTAATTAAGTATATAAGTTGAAGTAAAAAAAAACTGATATTCCCATTTGAAGTGAATACTCTGTTCTCCCCTAACACTGGGGGATGATCCAGGACTAACATGAGCTGGGGAGTGACATAGTAAGATCGACAATCATTTCAATTTCAATTTATGCAGTTAAGGAGGACAAGTCAAATTGAAGCCTGTCCTCAGATGCAATCACACTTCTCGACCCTATGCACACGGAAGATTTTCAAATTAGTGTGCTTCTGACAGCCGAAGCAGCACTCTTACATTATTTTAATGTGAATATATATATTGTCAGTATTTTATCCCTACAACATATAAATCTCCTTTGCCTTCTGCATGGTATCGAATAATACGGTAATATCCTATTTCATCCTAAGTTTTTAATTGAGATGTATTTATTGTATAATATTTTTGATACATATAAAATATCAAAGTTACATCGTACAATGGTATCATATACAATGATATCATTTTTAAAAAGGGGCTATTCCATTTATAAATTTCTATTTGATAATATCTTAATATATTAATATGATGATGATGATGATGATTGGAATGGGCGATATATATTTTTTATTTTTAAACTGAATCAAGATGTGAATAGAATTTCAATATTCACTTACGTATTCAAAGACGTGAATAACGTTTCAATATTCACTTACGTTTCTTAAGTTCAATTTTATTGTAGTGAACTTCTTAAGATTGAAAGAGGCGGAACTCTCTCTTAGGATTCAAGTTTGTTCGATTTTAATGCAAGAAGTTGATACTTCTGCTTCATGAGGACCACGGAAGTTGATACTTCTGCTTCATGAGGATCACGGAAGTCAGCGAGTGACAAGATGAATAGTTCAAGTAGACCAAAGATCGACTCCAGATAAAATTCTCCAAATTTTTATTTTAGTTGGAAGACGAGTCAATTCCAAACATTTTAACGGAAAATTCTTCTCCTTCATCTCTCCAAGTCAACCATCTCCAGTCTTCACTAATATTTTATTTGTATAATTAACTTATACTTACTTATAGAAAAAGTTCGAAAACCTATTTCTTTTCTTTTTTTTGTTTGTTTTACATATGGTCCGTAAACACTTCTTTTATTGTGGATCTGTGGTATCAGATCTTTGGGATGAATCGCCTCAAACCATTGCGGAGAGGTTAACAAGTAATATTTGCAGGGAATAGAGATTCCCATTTCGTGGTAACTTACTTTATGTATTTTTCTTGATGACAGGAAAGTCTGTTCATTGGCAGAATTTGAATAGCTTTTGTAAGTGTATATAGTAGCTATATACAACTAATAACACTTATTTATATGTATTTTATAAATGTATATTTTTTTGAATGAGTAAGTTTTAATTTATTTTAATTCCTCTTGTTTTTTTCGTGTTTTTTGTTGGGATCAGCCCCCTTGTTAACCCCCCACTTGGTTTGTTTGTAGGGATTAGGGCTGGATCGCCATTCTGTCTGAGCTCTCGATTAGCAGTCACTGCTTTTTCTCCTTTTGTTTTTCTTTCATTTTTTCCCTTTTCGCTGCTGCTTACTGATGTCACCAGTGCTCAGGGCAGCACAGGCATGGCAGCAGCATCATTTAATTGAGCTCCCTTGAAATTTCATTCTGTGTGGGGTTTGTGTGCGTTTTTTTCCCCCTGGGTTAGTTGATCAGCCTCGGAGCCACCTACCGACTTATGCACCCAGTGCCCGCTGGGTGTCCACCCGGTACCTGGGAACGTGTGTCCCTGGCCGTTCCTTCAGGTGGATCGTGCGAGGTGGCTCACAAGGCTAATACATATACTATAATATTGACAAGATATCTTATCTGCCTGGTAGCTGATCAAGGAGCTTAATATCAGTGCGACGTGGACCTGGGTGTGGTCGGCACGCCTGCCGCAAGCCCTCACCATATCTGATGGTCTCGGAGGACAGCCCTTTTAATTAATATATTAATATAATAATATTTTAGTATACTAGTATAATAGTATACTTAACAGTTCGCTTTTCACAATCATATATCAACATCTATCTAAAAGGCTCATTATTTCTTCATGACGACTCAAGGTGTAGTTTTTCGATACGCAAGATCTTAAATCATGGAATAAATAAAAGTAGATCTATCATCATATACATTACTAAATAAAAATATTCGTATTTCAATAATGAGTTAATTTGCCATTTAGTAAGAAACTTAAACGACTGGGGTTAGTTTAGTTAATATTTCAAATGGATCAGGGATTAAAAAAAAATATGCGGGATACCCTATAAAAAAATAATAAATATAGATTTAGATCGACAATGATAAGGTAAGTTTGTACACACACATATATATATCCAAATATTCATAATTTAAAAAAGTGTAGCTTATGAATTAATCAGTGACGTTCGGCGTGGAGAAAAAAGTTGGAACCGGGAATGACACCGTCAATAATGCATAAAAGAGTGGATCCCTAAAAAGCAGCAAGAAGAATGGAGATATAATTGTAAAATATCATTATGAAATGCAATTAAGAAAAGTATCTAAATTAATTTTAAACATCTGCTTCTAAATATTAAAATATAACAATTGTGTAGTATTTACGAGAAAGACAACATAGAGTAAAACTATCAGGAATTCGCCTCATATAACAAAGTTCGTCAGGCGAAGAATCATCTTGTCAATGGATCAAGTGTAGCAGAAACAACAGTAAAAATAGTCGAACAAAATAAATTTCGAAAAAAAGTCGGAACAAGAAACAACTCAATAAAATCGTCAATCCCATGATGCCTCCGATAGGTTGGATGAAGTCATCTCAAAGTCGTGTTCCTCTGAGTAAAATACAAGTCAACAAAAGCCAAAATCGAAAATTGTCATAATCAGTTTTTATAAACTCATAAAAAAGTCGGGTTATCACTATGCTGGTCGAAGAAAGCCAAAAGCGAAAATAGTCTCAGATAGATTTGATGAATTCATCTTAAATTAGGGTTACTACTAGACAAGGCAGCGTAAGTCCCTTTTCAAACTTAGACGAAAGCCAAAAGCGAGAATAGTCTCAGATAGATTTGATAAATTCCTCGCAAAGTCACGCTTCGACGGTACAAGGCAACGAATAAAATGGAGAATAGATTCAGACAGATTTAATTAATCCACCTGGAATACGGATTTTCGCTCCCGAAATATAAAGCAAGGACCCGACTCAGACAGGTGCTGGGAGCGAAAAACAATGCAAAGATCCGACTCAGACAGGTGCTGGGAGCGAAAAACAAAGCAAGGATCCGACTCAGACAGGTGCTGGAAGCGAAAAACAATGCAAAGATCCGACTCAGACGGGTGCTGGGAGCGAAAAACAAAGCAAGGATCCGACTCAGACGGGTGCTGGGAGCGAAAAACAAAGCAAGGATCCGACTCAAAAACTTGATTTTAATTCAACATTTAGTTATCTGAATGATCCTGCAAGCATCAAACCAGGAGTTGAAGTTCTCTCCCAACCAGAAACACCGAATGTCTCAAGGATTTTAGTATGGCTCTCTTCGCTATGTTGTTGTTTCAATGTCGCAATAAATACTCCATGATTGTTTTTTAACTTTACTTTATTTATATAAATACAAAAGGTGTCATTTGCAATTTATTATTCTAAACAAGTAGCTTTGTATTTTTTAATATGTTTTTCTCTTATTTATATTTTATGTAGCACAGCACATATATAATTTTTTATTCACAAAGTATCCTTTAAAAAATTGTTTGAAACATTATTTTCATGCTGAATTATTATTTAATCATTTATTGTGTTCAAATTCATTGAAGATTATTCACCTTCTGCAAACTCATTAATCGACAACGAAAACCATTCGCTCCACCTCTTCAGCAATAGGACAAGGCTTCTCGTCTGCATTAAGAGCAATGTTCTAACCCTACCCAACCGGAACTCAAATCCTTCGAAACGATTTCGCTAGAGAATAAAGAATAGGAGTTCACGAATTGGGCAGTCGCCGACGGAGGGAGCAACAGAGCTGTCAACTACGTGTACTCGTGTGTCAAAGGCAAGGACGAAAGGGTGAAGTTGGTGGTTCATAATTTGGTGACAAGGAGGATCGACTTTTTCACCTTTGTCGATGCTGCTGCTTCGGTGATGTTGCACCACCCAAACAGGAACCTGCTCGTCGTGTTTTCAAGTGACGGTCAACTCACATTTTGGAGACCTTGAACATAAAATGCATATTATCCACATGTAATTAAAGGTTTATAAGAATAATAAAAATGTGTATCTTATCGATTTGAAATCTGAGTAAATTTAAAGAAAAAATGAAAAAGGCTATAAAACCTCCAGATATCTACATATTGAATTAAAACTGCAGAGATCGATTAGTCATTCGCTCGTGACACAATCGTTCTAGGTCATCAACTCTTTTTTAATCTACGTAATTTGCGTCGAATCGGGAAACTCAGTGCATAATTGAGTAAACATGTTGCTTGCAATCCCAAGTTGACTTTGCCGGACTTGCACTTTTACCATCTGGCAGAAGTTCTTTTCGCGGGTTGGCGACTGTCGCATCGCAAGCAGCTCGTTCAGCACTACCTCGGATTCGATGTAGCTGCCCACTTCGTAGTAAATGTCTGCCAACACAGTCGCCCACTCCTCCTCGGGCTGCAGAGTCACAGCCTTTCGCACATATTCCGAAGCCTTTTCTAAATCACCGTTCTATTTGAATATCATCCCCAAATTGAAATATGGGCTAGGATTTGAAGGATTGAGTCTGAGTGCCTCTTCGTAATGAGCATGTGCATCCGAGAGTTGATGGAGCTTGTGATAACAAACGCCGATGTTGAAAATTGTTTCATCACTTTTGGACAGCTGATTCGCCTCTCGATAATGGTGAATGGCCTTGTTAAATTGATAAAGCCCGTAGTAACAAAAGGCAGCCGCCTTATTCAGCTCCAATTCGACAGAGTTGTTACTTGGGCGGTTCGCCCAATTCTTTCGAAACATGTTCAAATGAACTAGACATTGCTTATACTCTTTGTCGCCTATCAAACACTGAATTTTCCCAATCTCATTATCGATATCAATGTAGTCATAAAACTCATTGGCCGTGTTGTAATATTCGAAGGCTTTCTGGAACCTAAATTGATTTTTATAGATGTTCCCCATTTTCGTGAAGATCTTTGGCTGTGAAACATGCACCCTAAGACTCTCTTTATAGTACTTCAGAGCATATTCTTCTCGGTCTAGCTTAACCATACAGTCTCCGATTTTCTAAAGTACTGCGAAAAGGTCATTTTATTTTTTATTGAACTCCAGTTTTAAGCAGCGTTTGTACTGTTTGAGGGCGATCGAGTACTTCTTGCTCTCGAAATAACAGTCGCCGAGACCAATCCAAGCAGCTATGTTATCAGGCTATATTCCGATACAATTCCTGAATAGTTAGATGGCTTTGGGATATCTTTCGAGTATTCTATGTAGCTGGGCGAGATCGATGATGGCGTGGATTTTACGTGGGTTGATGGAGAGAGAAAGTTGTAAAAAACGAAAAGCTTCTTGGAAGTTCTTATGAAGCAGATGAAGCCTACCCATCATATAGAGGTAGTTCTCATTGTTATGACTCCCTTAGTAGACTGAATGCAGCAATTGCTGGACTTGGTCGTAGTTACCGAAAGTCTGCATAAAGTTTGTCAGTAGGATTTTCTGGTACTAGCTAAACTAACATTCCTGTTTATCAAAACCTCCTTTTCCAAATAATTCCGTTATTATTTGCTTGCAGTTAGCTTGAGTTGAGGATTTCAACAGGTAGGCATGAAAAAGTTTGAGTCTGATCGAGTTAGATTCGGAATCGAGAGACCTTGCCTTCTCTAAATAATCAACAGCAACTGTTAGCTCATGTCTTGACAAATAAATCCAACCCAGGTGTTAAAACAGTTCAGGTTCTTTGGGAAATTTGTCCAAACATTTCTTTAATATTGGGATAGCTTTTTCATGCCTCCCGATCTTTCTGTAAATATCCTATATTTTTAGGCACACTTGGACCGAGGGAGTCATGACAATTATCTTTTTTAAATACATAATTGCTTTCTCAGGCATCTCAAGAATCTCATAAATCATAGCCAAGTATCTTGTCGCATCAAGTTTAATCGTTTCATTTTGGTTTTAATCATTGAATACTTCCTTCATGCAGACTATTGCCTCTTTGAAACAATACTTCTTAAAATGCTGGACCCCTTTCTCGAACTATCCTATATCTGCAGATCCATCAGATATTCTTTTTGGCTTATGTTTCCTTGGGGAGTCTTCACACTATAATTAATCGCCTTATATAATATTGACAGTCAGCGATTTAGCTATGCTGCTTCGCTGCATCTCGTTAGACATTGGTTTTAGTCTCTGAATCTGAGCGTCATACTCTTCGGAGGTCGGATTTTATTGAGTCAAAGGAGTATCCTCCATTTCCCAAACATACTCTCGGAGACTCCGCGTTTCTTTCATTGTGGGAGATATTGCAACGGATAATGAATCAATTTTGTGGGAGTTTTAATTTATTTAATCTTATTCCTATGATGGTCGAGCAGTGGGAAATATTATGAGGGGTTCTTTGTAATGCCGAAGTTTGTTGAGGGCTAACGCACCGGTTTCAATGACTTCTTCAACAGAAGATCTTTTCAGTACTCGATCAATGTGACCTATCTGTGATATTATAATTTTAGGAAAGGCTAAATGTTCATATTCTTCTTGACATTTACGATGCTTAGTTTCTTCTCTTTTTTGATTTTATTCCGAATATTACTGTTTTTACTCTTACTTACCCTAGTAGTCATCTGATTATTACTATTATTGGTCTATTTAAAAACATTATTAATTGTCATTTCTTGGATCTAATTGTGAAATCTATGGAATAGATCGTTATCGAAAGGTTATATCACGAGATTCGATAGAATTTTTATGGGTTTAAAGAAAGCAACTCGGTCTGATTGGTAAATGTTTTCTTAGGGAAGGTTTTGATGTCAGATCTAGCTGATGTTTAATTTTAGGATCTGGATTTGATGTGCCTTCCCAGACTACTCCTTCAGGGCATGCCGTACTCCTTTGAGTAATCGTAACTGTATTCTTCGAAGAGTTAGACTACTTTAACTGTCTGCGGAAGTTGCTTAAACATCTATAAACCCGATCGGAACTAATCGAAGCAATGTTGTCTTTTAAGAGGTTGCTACGAAAAAGAATAGGCATTTTCACTGATTTTTCTAGTAAAGCTATTTTCTGCTTCAGCGACTCGTCGTACGGTTGGAATCGATAAGCTTCCCTATATTTAGTGAGAGCGAGAGAATGATGGTGAAGGACTTCTTCGATTCTTGCCAAAATTAAAGAACGGCGAAAGGCTAACTATTTAACATCTACCTTCCCTAAGCCTCTGAATAAGGTGAGGGCGTTTTGTACCTTTCCTGCCCGTAGCATCACAATCCCTTTATTATAGGTCTTGATCCATTTGGTATCAACCTTTTTTGACTCGATATCTCTCCTGTGGACCGTGAATATTTTTATCGGATTTCTCGCAATTATTTTATTATTAACATTATTATTTTGCTTCTAATAGTCGGGACTATTGTATTTAAAATTAGTCTGAGGTCCTAATGTTTCAAGTAATTTGATCCTATTTTGAGCTTATAGACAGTCTGGATTGAGTACCAGACATCGTTTATAGGACTCTAATGCTTCGGGAATATTCTTATTTTCAAGAACCAGCCCCATATTGTAATGTACAATGTAATCGAAAGTAACATCCGAACTTATCAATCTAGAATAATGGTAGATGGCAAGTTAATACTGTCTTGTTTAATGTGCAACGAACCCTCCCACCAAACTATATTTTGCTGATTATAATTCAATATGTTTGCAGTACTCTCCTTAATTTTGGCTGGTTTTAAGCAGCAATTAATGGTATTTTATTATCGATTCCTTTTCGAGATGGCTTATATGTTGAGTTTCCGATAGAATATCTAAATTCGACTTATAAATTCGACTTCAAAGAAAATATAGAGTAGAAGGAGAAGGAATAAGGTTAAATTTTTTGAAGATATTGCAATATATTATGTACATTAAAGATTAATTGATGAGGTGCCAGATCGGATAACTTCTTTTAACATCTGAAACTCGATAAGTCTTGACATCTCTCTATATTTGCTTATTATTTATTTGACTTATTGGATTCTAGAGTATTATTATAACACACTAATCAATGAATGACACTAATCAGTAAATGAAGAAGGAGATGTATTTTTCAAAAATAAAAATGTGATTAAAGTATTAAATCTCATATGTAATATATAAAAGAAGAATTCTTTAAATGTAGTATAATTAAAAAACAAATATATATACATTGTAATAATCGCCGATATTGATATTTTCGAAGATTTTGAAATGGAGATATTACATATTCTAATTTATACATATCAACTTTTTAGTGGTTTTTTCCCCGACATTTTTTTATTTCATTATTTCCCACTCTTTTAATTATTGAGTATCTATCACTATTAATCAATATTCAATTTAGTTTTTCATTTGAGTCCCAGTATTTAAATTGTATTTTTTTTACAGAACTATCATTTTATTTTTTTATATATATTATAGATTGTTGTTATTAGATATACATATAATGTATTAGTGTGGATAATGAATAAAAAGTAAGCATTTATAATTTTTAATACATATTTATTATTTGTTGATAATATTTTTTTTATTGACAAAAAATGATTTCATCATAATTAGAAGATCTCTGATGATATATTATCAATCATCGGAAAAAATACACCAATGTATCTCTTATGTTGATGACAGCTATATTATTATTATTTTTTAAATAATATATATGTTTATCTATCTAATTAATATTATTGTTATTATTGTTTTAAAAATCTCACTCCCTCCTTTTAAAATATAAATATTGAATAATAGGGTTTTTTGATGAAATTATGGATAAGCAAAAATATTATATTTACAAACAAATTTTTAGTAAGCGTCGAGGACTTTTACAACACATCCCTCGTCTCATTAAATACATGTCTACTTCTTCTCCAACCCGAAACAGTTCCTTTTTTATGGGGGCTTTTTTCAACTAAGCAGAGCCTGAAACTGACAGACCAGTTCTTTCTGTCTTCCCGACCTTGATCTAAATGCCTGTCGAATCAGCACTCTCCAACATCGAGGAGGATACATTCGAAAACCATGTCACACTCCCCTCCAGCGGTGCCTGGTTGATTCTCTTCTATAGTGTGTTCTGTAGCGCTATGGTTCCTTGCTGGCTGATGGGTGACGTCAAAGCCGAATCCTTTAGTCGAATCTCTTGGAGGTACTTGATGGGAGCCATTTTATGTGTTCCTTTTTTAATCCATGAACAGAGAAACCTGCCAATAGAGGTATCGAATAAACATTCGTTTACACAGGCACTGACTGTTGAGAACATCAGACTGATTTACCAGCGAAGCTTCAACCTCAGCCTATGGTTTTTCTTTTATATAATGAGCGTCAAGTTCACCAGCATCAACCACGCAGTGCATTTGGCAATGATGGGAGCGTTTGTGATGAGTCTGAACAGATAATGGCACGGCAAACCGACCCATGAGATCGAAAGAGCAGGGATTGGTCTCGTCTTATTTGGCTTATTGTTCGTATTTTACAATAGTTTGACGCTGCCATATTTTTAGATCGCCCCATCCACTGAACGTTATCTGACTACCAACCCTTGGCTCAGACTTCTATGCGGAGATCTTGTTGCCTTGGCTGGTGCAATTGTATTCTCACTTTCAGAAGTCAATACTCTAAAGGCAGATGCACCAAGATTCACGATGTTCACGATCCACAATATATTTATGGCCTTCAATCTGGCTCTGTTCGGCTATTTTTTTGGGCCGAGCGAAAGTTCTCGGGATCCTCATAGAGGAATGTTAGGCCTTTTTGCCCTTTAAAACTTCGTGAGCGTATTCTACGTTGCCATTCTGCAAGGAATAGGCTTGATGCTCAGCAATGTCTTCATAGCTCAAATATTTCCTGAAACTATAATAGCAACTGCTTCTCTTTTCGAACCCCTACTGACCAGCTGGATTCTGCACTGGCTGGATTTATAAAAAATTCCGGCAGGACTATCATTCGTGGGATTCTGCTTGACGATTCCAGGGTTATTGCTGATCGTAGTGGGACAGGGAATTTTACAGAATAAATCCCATTGTGTTAATTTTACACTATATAAACATCCCTCAAGGGGATCTGGATGATCTTCAATAATATTCTAGAGAAAAAAACAAAGCATTACTAAAATAAAAATAACTTTTTGTGAAAACAGTTGGAATTAATTTTAAATATATAAAAATAAATGTTGAATTATTATTTCTTTAAATTTTGATAATATTTAAAAGTAATAATATATAAAATCAATATATGGTATTTATTTAAATTTTCTGTTGCCTCTATATTTAAAATTAAGGGTTTAATTGATTGTATATATTTATGTTTTCTTGATAAAAAAATGAAGTTATTATTTTGACATTTTGTTGTTGTTATGTTCATTGAAGCTAAATTAAATTATTTGCAAAGTTGACATTTTACCCCATTTTTAAAATGCATTGTTGTCTTTTTTCAATTAGATGAGACTATTGCGCCCTTCATTAAAATGTAGGTATAGGAACAGGCTTGACACCGAGATAATGGCACGGTTTTAATATATGAAATATAAATACTCTTTCTATTATCATATATTCAAGCTCACACCATTTGTTTTTTCTATTTTTTTTACTATTTTTTATAATAATTATTAATAGCACAAACTTATTCAGTAGGTAACACTTATCTCTCAAAGGGTTGGGGTTAGTTAAGAAGGTTGGGGTTAGTTAGTTGGGTTGGGGTTGGGGTTAGTTGGGGTTGGGGTTGGGGTTAGTTAGTTGGGTTAGTTAGTCTCCGTTGAACTCAATCAATGATGCGCTCAATTTTATTTCACTAGCTGAACTTTAAAGAATTCAGAACGAAACTAAGAAAAGTATACCAAAAACTTGAACTGAAATAAAATATTAAAAACTTTTAAGAAAATGAATAAACAACACCCCCCATACACATCAGTATTGCTTTTTATAGGGTTACATATTTAAATTAAAAACATATGTGAAAAAAACAAAAGTAACTATTTACTACGAACATTATAAAATTGAATAGTTAGAATACATATGAATTATTGCTAGGAATCAATTAATATTTATCCTAACATATCCCAATAGGTGACGCTATATTCTCACTGGCTCCAAGTTGGTAGCAGTTGGGACTCTTGCGTGGAACTCGCATTTAAAAAAAGTATTACTGAAAGAAATATAAATTGTAAAAAATGGATCTGAAACCATAAAAAAGTGGTATCGTTCATAGTACCACCCAATAATATTAATTGACCTACAATTAATATTATTGGGTTATAATATTAATTGACCTACAATTAATATATAAATAATAATTATCCAAGAAGTGACCTGAAAGACGGATCATTATTAATAAATCCCATTAAGGTGAAAGTAGGTACCGCATAAAAATTCAAATAAAGTTAATTACTCGTTTTAAAAAGATCTCATATAATACAACGCACGACTTTTACATTAGCCTCGTTGATGAAGCGTAGAATGGATTACAATATTTTTATAGTTTCCCGATCTCGTTTTAGATTATTTATAAAGAAAAGATTGTCCTCCCCATAGGTATATTAATTTGGCCAGTAAACTAAAGTACTCTATGATATTACATACTATACATAATTATTTGGAATCCATAAACTGTAGCCGTTTTACGCCATTAAAATAGGTTTTTGGTACACCTTATTTCACAACTGCTGGAACATGTAGTGCACACAGTATTTTAATTTTATGACTAGTAGTTTAAAACTACTCGTCATAGTTTGAGTTTAAACAGTATTTTTTTCTAATTCGTTTTTCTTAATTAAATAATTAAAAATGTACTTTGTTTACTTATAAAAATAAATAAATATCTCTACATGTTTGGACAGCAATGCTGTCATCCTCAGGAATACATGAACATTAAAAAATAATTTCAAGTATAGACAAATGATAAAAATTAGAACAATTATTTAAGAATATACAAATTATAAACATGAACAAAAATTAATTAAATTAGGTAAATAATTAATCAAAAATGCTAATTAAAAATAATTATAAAACATTGAATAACAAATATATGTTAGAAATTAAAAAAGGAATTATTATTATTATTAATATAAATATAAAAATAAATTTAAGGTATAGCTATTTTTAAAGTATATTTGATTATGTTTTAAATTTAATTCGCTATTAATACTTTTTCTTATTTCTAAAATTTCAAATTTATCTAATTTTAAGCCGGTTGTATTAGTAGGTAAAATTTTTAAACCTTTATTTATATCGAAAAATGATTGGTTTCTAAAATATGATTTGCAAATTCAGAATAGTTGTTATTATTTAAACACCTTAGGTGTTCCTTAACTCTAATACTGCAAATTTATAATTTTTTTCTTATTTTACAAATTCAAAAAAACTGGTGGCCTTTATTATTAAAGTTATTTGAATATCTTAAGAAAGGGTTTCGTTGCTTTAGAGACAAAAACGCTTTGTAAATGTCATGACGCCAGAGGTCTGAGTAATTTGCGCCTTCGTACAATTAGATTTCTGCTCCATACCTAATTAATATAAGAAAAAAATCAAAACTTGTTTCTAAAAATAACCGATTTAAAAAAATCTGATGATTGGTTAGATCTATAAAAGTAAAATTTATTGGTTTTTATTACCTGCCCGTGGCAACAACGTAAACTGTCATTAGGGAACTATTGCAAAGACCCAATTTCCAATACACGAGAACCGTGAGACTAGAATAATGTTCCCAAAACAACAATTCACTTTGAGTAACGATGATCATAAATTAGCCGGAAATCCCCAAACTTTCGAAAAAATCAGCGCAAATAAAAGTCGCTTCCGATTTCGTAGCAGATCCCCTACCTGATACGGACATTTAGTCTAGGAACAGCCGAATCCTGGGTAATGTATCCTGCCATAAAAGCCTACATTCCGCAAAGGCCGCAATGCGCTCACGGCCGAAATAATATGCAACTTTGAGGGATCGCTCTCAGAGTTGCGCCACCTGCATTCTACAGCCACTTAGGGCAAACTTTTGCTTTAAAAGATGATGATGAACCCAATTATAAAAATATACAATAATATTATATCAAAGTTGGTCATTAAAAGCAGAAATAATTGCGAGCAACTAAGATAAATGGAGGACTTCTTCAGTAAATAAATAATTATGTTTCGTTCCTATCTGATGTATATAAGTACATAAAATATCGGTTAATTGGTGCAGTTGTTCAAACCCGGGCGTCGCGGGTTTAATCTTCAGTCAGTCAAGATCTCCATTATTACATTTAACAAAATTGTCGCTAAAAGTGATGATAGTAGGAATACAACAATATTTTCAGGTTATTCGTAAACCGGGAACATATTTTATGCATCTTAAAAAAACAAATATTTAATTTCGCACAACCAAAACCTTTTAACTGAAAAAACTATTTACATTCCTTTCTATAATAAAAAAAGGACGGCACCTCTAACCAACCTAAATATAAGGTTCCACAACAATAATTGCAACCCTGTTACATGCCATAATTGTACAGAAATGAGTTCAGGGAATACAGTAAAATATTTAGGAATTATAATATATAGCCAACTTAAATGGATATCATGTAGATAGGTTTGAAGTAAATTAAGGTATTTAACTTACATATGTAAACGTTTGAATAACATAGTTTATATAAAAATAATGCAAATGGTATATCATTTGCTATTGCAATCATCAGTATTTAATGGAATAATCGGATGGGGGGAATTTATAATACTTATATTAAACCACTTGAAAAATCAAAAATTAATACTCAAAATTATGTTACATAAAGAAAATACCTTCCCCTTCATACAATTATTTCATGAGGCTGAACTGTAGATAAAAGAAAAATTAAGTCTAGAGTGCCTAAAATATAAATTTTCAAAAAAATAACTATTCCCAAAAAACGAAAAACAGATTTAGTAATAATAGAATAAATAACGCACTTGCAGTAACCTTTGTGCAAAACTAGGCATGCGAAGATACATGCTTTTTTTATTGCTCCTGAAATTTATGATTTACTATCTGCAGAATGTAAGTGTCCAAACATTTCGTCTTTAAACACATACAAAAATGTTATAAAAAAAACCGGATTATAACCAAAGATAACAACCTTTTCCAGCTATAATAGTAGATTTTCCCCACTTTTCTTTTTTTTTTAAGTTTCATTTTCTTATTTAACTCATATTTTTTTTATTTAACTTACCTTCAATATCCATGGATTAATATAAATATACTAATATACTGCCACTAACTGATACCGGGTATATACGAGTATACCCACGCACTGGCCTTGCCTTTGTGGGATTTTTAAATGTACGTATCAAAAAAATAATTAATAAATAAATTAAAAATTAAAAATATTTCTACTACCATTAATTACCAAGATTCAAAGAGAAATTCACATCTACCAGCACTGCTCAGATACATCCAGTGACAGGCACTGTAAAAATAGTTGCTAACATTATCTCAAAATAAGTGAGCAAAATAACAATGTGTAATAGGAATAATATGTAATATAGGAATAATATGTAAGGAATATAATATAAGTATTAAAATAGGTTAAGAACAATTCCTCTATATGGAACGCTTCCTACAAAAATCACTCAAATTCCATTGAAAGAATTCAACATAAATTTCTCAGAACAATTAACTTCAAATTAGGAATTCCCTCAGATGACATTAATTACGCTTCTTTATTACAATTAATCCATCTCTCATCTTTTAAAGATAGAAGAATACTTATTCAACTAATTTTTTTATTTAAAAACCATCACTGGTTTGACTCCCCTGAACTGACATCGTTAATAAATTATCATGTACCCAGCAGACCGACTCGACTCAAATCACCTTACTATTGTAACAATACTGGAACGAATGCAGAACAAAATATCGTTTGCACAGATTAGGCAACGAATATTCCAATATCGATCACGCTGACGGTCTATTATCATATAAAAGATGCTTAAAACAAAAGTTGTCTAATCTGTAGTTAATCTGTAGTCTATCGAAATTATTATTTTTGTTTCTTAATCTTATTACTTTCTTTTCATTTATTACGTTATCTAATATACTTATTTTCAAATATTTATATGTTTTGGGATCAAAGCTAATTCCTTTCTATCTGATATAATAGAAAAAATCAGAGAGCAAATTTGTTGTACTTGTAATAAAATGTTCATAAATTGTTCAAATCACTGAAATGTAAAAGCCATTTTTTATGGCGTATATATATGTATAAACAAATAAATATGTATGTATGCAGTTAATTAATTCATATAATATATATATTTAAGTTAAGAAAGTGAAATAATTAAGTTTATATTATTTATATATATTTTTTTTGAAATGATTATGTATTTATTTTAACTTAATAAATAATATAAGAAAAACCAAAAAAAAACTCATTCACCACGGTGTGGTGTGTATACTCTCTTCTGTGCCACGCCTGCCACTGTACGTGTCTGCACTGCGCAGTGCTGGTAGATGTTAATAGACTTTTGAACGTGTATTGTGATATTTCCAGTGCAGTATTATTAAATTTAATTTTAAGTGGTAAATGGTTACTAAGGACAAAAAAATATAAAAAGTTTATATAGGATTAGCAAAACGTTAACAAGTGTTTAGTGCATTTTTTGAATATTAAAAAAAAGGTTAAATAAAATAATTAATTTAATTGATGAAATAAAACGAATAAATTTACCCCAAAATTACACAAACTCAATTACTGTATGCAATGTAAATCTACTCCTTTTTAAATCGCATGAGGTCCTTCAAATTATTATTTCTGATCTCCCAATAAGGATGCTGTTGTTTTGTTTTGTTTTTCTTAGATTACAGGACTGCAAGGATGCATTAAAGTTTTATTAGAGTACAACTGCCACTAAGGTCCTGCACTTTTACGTCCAGCGTCAAAGGGTTAAGGGTTCACAAGAGTACACCTTCCCGAAAAAACGACAAAAAATACACTCCCGAGTAAAAAAACTAAAACCCTCAATGGCACTTCGTATACTTCGGTAAGCGTACTTTTGCTTGGTGCCATAGGGCTTAACGATTTATTCAACATATAAGGATAAGACTTAATGGATTTCTCAAACCATTACAGGGAACATTAGCGAACAGAAAGGTACCTGCGGAGTTTAAGATCTTCCCGATCCTCGCCAAAAATGCATCCAGTAACCGGCAATACTGTTAAAAGGTTTAAAGAAATGATACCGTGCACGAAAAATGAAGCGGGTTTGATGTAACTTTTTTACTTCGGAGTATAATTTTTATATAAAATTTTGCTGATGTTTGTTTAATACCATGGTCATAGCGGAATAAGAAAAATAAAGCTCACCCTCTACAGGGAGAAGATGCAATTTCAGATGCTATCAAATAGTGGGATGGTCCAATCAAAGCATGATTTGCGAGAAACGTAAGGAGCATTTGTTCCTACTTCAGACTTCAGACGGAGAGGATATGATGGATGATAGGATGCAAATTATACAGATCTTGATATTATTGCGGAATGGAAATGTATTCACTTTATTCCCGACGAGGAAGATCCTCGTTGGCACGAGATTAATGAATTCAGCTCTATTTGTTTTTAAAATGGTGTAATTTAGAATGAATTCAATGTAAAGTAGGTTTTTTTTGTTGTTCGAGTAATTTATTACTCTGTGGGGGTAACTTGAAGAGCGTTGCTACGAACTCGCCCCCACCCCCGACAAGCTTTTAAACTGGACCGCAATGCTTCACAATGTAAGCAAAATACATGTAGGTAATGATACTAGTAGATAATAAATAAACACATTCTCAAAACCTATGGGTAATCCAATACAAAAACAATATCCAGGGCTGGCAAAAGTTACAATAATATGGCGACAAGTTGGAATTACCTATTTGATTATAATGTATTCCAATCAAATGAAACACTCAAACTTTGTTTAAACCACATTTATTTTATACGCCTACCAGTTTCGGAACAACCGTTCCGTCGTCAGGGCAAGTGTATACTGAACAATATTACAAAATTATGGAAGAACATGCATAGTAATTGGCACAGTGGGGGTGGAGGGCGTGGCTAGGGATTAGTAAAGAGTGGCGGAAGAGATAGAGATTGAGGGAGGGGTGAAAGAAAACATATTTAGAATGGGGCTGTAATTTAGGTTTTTTATTATTAATAATATACTCATTATTATTGAGGGATTTCTTAATTTCCAAGGCTTCTAAATTATCTAAGCGTTAACGGGGAGAGGGACTTCGGAGAGTAATTCATTATTAATTCAAAATAATGATAATATTATTGTGCAATACGATAAACATGGTGTTTTTAAAGAGAAAAATATTTATTACCTTTTTTTTTATTTGCATAGGCTTAGCATTTATCAAAATATAATCAGAAATATTACACATTTCTGACCGTTCTACGCATGTTTTACAAAAACATTTAAAAAGTGGAAGATTCTTAAAAAATGCTGTGAAGTTGTCGATAAGATAAATTTAAAATAAAGAACAGTGTGTGGTTTACTTTTTTTATGAACACAACGCAACTTTAATGTTTTTTTTTTGTTTTTTTTTTGTGATGCGGATTACAAATCTTTGGTAATGTTTATTTACAATAACGCAACGATAAAGGATTAAAAATACTCCACTGTAAAAATAATAATCGTATTTTAAATATTTTCTAAA
>JAHDVE020001537.1:0-77359 GCA_022606495.2 Halesus radiatus | reverse complement strand
CCAAACGGTTCGTTACGTAACAGAAATTTGTTAGCTACCAAATTTAACAACAAAACTCGTTCAAACACGAGATTGTTTCTTCAATGAAAATACTGTGTATCTATTTAATGTCTTAAAATATGAAGAAAGTATTAATCGCTCCCGGATGGCCAAACTTTTCGATATGAACAATCTATATATAACAAATACGAAGATGGTCGCGTCGGAACATTCAGGGAGACCGTGACGTCCGATACAATAAGTAAACCTTAATATTTGTCCCGTTCTTAGAACAGATAACACCTAATAATAACAACATTCGGGACACCCAGGTAATATTGCGGATTTCATTGCTAAGGAAGCCAGTGTTCACGGTCCGTTAAATGATATCCCTGTTCCAGTTCACAATCTTTAATTCCTGTCAAGCCCTGGTTTCATAAATACACTTGCTCGCCAAAAATATATATTTCCTTCATAACTCGAATGAGACTAGGTCACACTTCTTGTCTTAGTCATCTCGCCTTACTGTGATTGTGGGTCAGAGGATACTCTGGACCATAATTTCTTTGAGTGGTCCTATCGATGACCAATTTCCAAACTTTACGCATGAATTGGTAAAACTTAAAATTGAACTCCCTACCAGTATTCCCTGCCTTCTAAGTCTCAACTCCCCCCAAATTAATAATTTATTTATTAGCAAAATATATTTATAAAAATGGCATTAAAATTTAAGTCATTGGGGATTAAAAACACATAAATTTACACTGTAACTTATTTTCCTCAATTTTATTTGCCCAAATATTATATCATCTTTAAAAGTTACTAATTTTAAGAACAATCTGTACTATTGAAATCTAACTGATTAAACATGGCCAAGATCGCCCTTAATTGGTGAACGTCATAAAAAAAACATATAAATTCTTCATACAGCACCGTAAATCTCTGTTTTGATCGTCAAATGATGCATTTCTTAATTTCACGTCTTCAAAGCTTGGACCAAATCTTAAAATGCTATGCTGCACAACTGATCGAAGTATATGTCAATAAGCAGGCAACCAACCGAATTATTTTAAAACATAAAAAATAAAACTGAAGTTATCATAGTCTCAGCCTGCTCGTCCGTACTTGAAAAATAGCATATCCAGGTACACCGTAAAAAACATAACTGTTCCGCCACAAATACGAGTACTAAACAAGTTTAAGGTTGGCAACGGTTGTCCGCAAAATTGCGCAATTTTGCGCACGTGTACCCTGTTCTAAAATCTGCGCAATTTCTAGACCTACGGCAGACAAAGCTAATAAGGACCCAAAATTATAATTTTCCTTGCAGGCGGCCACGAATTTCAGTACGGGTTTACGAGTAAGGAACTTCCCATCTCCCACTTCTATATACTTTCTTTGTTAGTTTTTTTTTCACGACTGTGGTCTTTTGCTCTGTACCGAACATGTCTGGGTTTTGTGATGTAGACCGTTAATTTTCACGGACCTTGCAAAATGGGATTACGATTGGTTGTCTTCGGAAATTTTGACCAATATTTTTCGAATATTAATTTCACTTATTAAATAAAACAAACACTTTGTTTTAAACCACTAATTTATTTAACGGCTTTCTTTATTTATAAAGCTTCTAAATTATGTAATTTAATGCCAATGCCATTTATGTGTGGAATATTAGCGCCGGTGCTATGATTATAGGTATGACCCTTTTCAATTAGATGGTTGGGGAATTCCGTAAAAGCAGATGTTCTTTGATTCTAATATTTTCATTACCTGCAACATTACGGAGATGACTTAAAAATAAATTTGTGGTTTAATACAAAGTGTTTGTTTTATTTAATAAATATGTCAAACAACAGAGTAATTACTTTCATACAGATTCATTAATATTTCTGATGTTATTTATTTGCAGTCTCGTGTCTCTGCAGTCCCTCGAGCTGCGCGAGAACCTCATCAAGTCGCTGCCCGAATCCCTCAAGAACCTGACCAAGCTGGAGCGGCTCGACCTGGGGGACAATGAGATTGAAGACTTGGTGAGTTTATCTCCTGACGTGTCTTTCTTTACTTAATGTGATAATTTATGATTATTGTTAGATTTTTCAGTATAATAACATCGAGGTATATAAATGGACGAAATATGGGCAACATAAATGAAGCCAATTGGCTACATTGAGATAACACGGGCTTCAGTCGATTACAAACGCACCCCGGGTATGGATCTCTAAATATTACTGCAAAATGCCTACATGACTGCACAAGTCGTTTTGGAAAAATAGAAAAAGCAATAGTGTAACCTTTCGTTGGTTTTACCGTAATCAATATACTGTAAATTGACCTTTTTTATTGATAAAAAAACTTAAAGGGCATTGGGAGTCGACACGCGCCGCCGGTAAGAAATGCTCGCGGCCGCGGCGGGCCGGCGATGCATTCCGTTTGTTCTCGGCCGGAAGGATTCGGTCTACATCGACAGCCTCTTCACCCCCTTCGTACTTCAAGCGGGGAACAACTTTTTAGACTGATTTTGCAAGGAACGTTAACTCTATTTATAATAATCCATAATTTGATCCATTGAGGTATAATAACGATGTATTGTTTGTAGTTTTTTTTCATGTCGTATTTAGGCGCGTAAGATTTTATTTTATAAATGAATCGCTTTACAATATAACTTACTAAATTTTTCGCAGGGTTTTGAACGTTCAAGATTTTATTGGCTCCTTATTTTGGGACATTTTCGTCATACCCGACAAGGGTATTTAAATACGCGTTTTCATGGGGCTGGAGTCCCCTTTATTTGTTTTTAAATGCTCAATAGTCACCAATTTTACCCATTTATTGTTATTTTCATGGGTATTCTGACCTTTAACCCCTATAAATATTTATATATGTTTGTTGTTTCAGCCTGGACACATCGGATCTCTCCCTGCCCTGCAGGAGCTCTGGTTGGATCATAACCAATTGCAGTCTCTTCCACCAGAACTGGGACAGTTGAGTTCGCTAGTCTGCCTGGATGTTTCAGAAAACAGGTACAATATAGCTGTGAATGATGAATACTTGGAGCAGGTCGATGAGTTTGTGTATTTAGGAAGTATGTTTACGCGAGATGGAAAGACTGATAGGGATATTGAAAGAAGGATGAATGCAGGAAACTCCATTAACGGAGGACTGAACGCGGTTGGCGCTAACAAAAAGTTTTCAAAAGAAGCGAGGCTAGCAGTTCACAATGCAGTGCTGATACCAACTCTGATGTATGGCAGTGAGGTTACTTAGGTATTGACATATGTTTTTTAACAACCCTTCAATAGGTACTTGTGCATCTCTAAAAGGTTCAGACCAAACCACACACGAAACAATTGGTTCACGAAAATAAATATATTGGAAAAGATAAATTAACATTCCTGCTGACAAGCTACTTGCAGTGGCTTAGCGGGTATAAGTTATACAATAAAAAATAAATAAAAAAATCTTTTAGAACATGAATAACGCTTGAAGTTGCAATAAATCTCATATCTCATACTTTCGATAAAATAAATACATTATAATCTTTAGAATACATGCTTTACTTAGTGAATAATATAACATCTTGTCAGCGGAACTTGAACATAAAACACACAAACAATACAAACCACTGCATTCTCGTAAATCATGTTCTGTCTCTAAAGTATTTGCTTCACTTGTGTTTTGTTTGTTTTATTTGTTAATTTTCCTAAATGAGTGTAAATCACTAATGGTAGGGACCTGAAAAATTCGCGTTATTTTTTTGGAAACATGGTGTTTGTCGGTAAGTGGTTTTATTTCTCGTTATTTTTTGAGGACATCGCGTTATTTTTGCGAAAATTGGATTATTTTTAACAAAAGTGGTCCTTTTTTATATATCTTTTTTGTATTGTAGTATTTTTTATTTAATTTTTATTAATTTAATTTTTTGAAAATCGATAAACTTAAAAGTTGGCTGCGTTCCATTTTATGACTATTCAAGCTTGTCAAAACCATAAACAAATTCTTATTTTGAAATATTAGAATATAGATATCGTATTGTAATTTTTTTGTGTACGGTGTCAAAGAATTGTAAACTGTGTTTTATGTGCTAGTGGCACTTGCTGATGGCAATCTTATATTTAAGCTCGCGCACTAAGGTAATGGAGGGTATAAGATGGAATTTGGGCGGAAACTTCGGAGTCCGGCGGCCGAGGTTGGAGATAGAGGGATTCGAGTTCGATTCTAATTTGGAGTAAAATGTTTTGGCTAAATCTATAATATGTTTTCGGAGTTTTTCGGAGGAATTTTTGAGCCCGTGTTAATTATGCTATTCCTGATGAACCAGGATTTTTGGTGAAACGTCGGAGCAATGCATTCTGAAATACTAGAATATCGCATGAAAATGGTCAAATTCGAGTTTTTCACGTGAAAATGACGAATTTCGCGCAAAAATTTGCATTATCGCAAACGCGAAATTTTCAGGTATCTACGAATGAGCTTCTATTATATTCATATAATAATAAAAAGCACCTTTGTTTAATATGAGTGAATAACCTTGTTGGCAAAAGCTATTAACATGACATCATCATATGTTTGTTGTCAACTTATGATATTTTGTATAAAAATTAAAAATTTCTCGCAAGTGTCATTATGTGGCATTGACACACTTTCTGCGCAAAACATGATATTACTATGATGGTAAAGCATCTTTATAACCTTGACTCAATACACTTGCAATAGGTAAATTAGTTAATTATTATAATATCTTTATTGTAATTAAGCTTAACTATAACTAAAATGCGTGTATAATAAAGTGTACAGTACATATATAAAAAAGGAAAATAATATAAGAAATGCATAGTTATAAGTTGAAGTTTCCATAACCCGCCTCACTAGACTAGCCTGTGTTGAGGCAGTAATTTTGCATATTATTTTATAATATATTAAGATATGTTCCGTATTAATTTTTGATGCTGACTGGAAGAATGTTGAAAATTCTTATCGCAAAGTACCTAAAATTCCGTTGCCCAAAAGTATTACTAGTCACAGGAATTTGGAGTAAATCTTTGTTAGTATTTCTAGTAAAGCGAGTGTTTAGTTTTTTTTTCATAGTATTTATGTTTGTTTGTATAAAGATGAGTGAGAATTGTTTTAGCGTAAATCTGCCAAACATCAAATACTCTCATTATATTAATGATTAAGTTAGAGTCTGTAATTAGAGGTAGCTTAAGGATTATTTTTATAGTCGTTTTCTGTGCCTTTATGATTGGGTCTAGTGCAGATGAAGTGCCACCTCCCCATGCTATTATACAGGGTGGCGCAAAACTACCGTTATGGTTTGGAATGAAATGGCATAATCAAGCCGTTGTTGGTAGTCTATCGGCTTCAATTCTTGCACAAGCTGAACCTTATACGGGAACATGTGCAATGTGGCCAAAATCCTCTACCAGTTGTGCCGAACGTCTTCTTGTTGATGTTTCTGGACTGTCCTGCACACTATCCACAACACGTTGGATATTTTCTTCCGTGTGGACCGTACGTGGTCTTCCGGTACATGGAAGGTGTCTTACTGTACCATGTTGTCGAAAATTCGCAACCAGGCGGTTTATTGTTGGTGCTGAAGGTCCAGTATGCACATTCAAAAAACGACGATGAGCACGCTGCGTCAAAACAATTGACCATTGATTTTCAAAATAAAATTCAACAATTGTTGATCGCTGTTCTGTTGTGTAGTGTTCCATTTCAAATTCCCCAAGTTTTCTTCACAAAATTCTGAAATAAAAATATAAATAAATTTAAAAAGTTATTAAACATTCAAACCAGAACGGTAGGTTTGCGCCACCCTGTACCATACTCAATAATAGATTGACAGACCATCGTCAGCGAGAACATAAATACAAAACAATGTTTATAAAGCGCCATCCTTATTTATAATTTTTATTTCTGAATTGGATTGATGCATTCTGATATTCAAATGAATGCAATATGGATTATAATTTCCAATGCGTCTTCCCTCGCATGATTCGGAAATGAATTCCTTAAATTTGTGAAAATTTGTCGAAATCGACATATACATTGTAAATCGTCACCCACAACATAAACAGGCGTATCTCATATTTAGCAAATTTCCAGGAGAGCCAACATTTTTATTTTGCTGGATTCTTATACATGTTATTAAATGTTTCGCTAGTGTGGTTTTAATTAAGCATTTTGTTTGTTTCATTAGCGAAACATTTAATAAAATATGTAAGTCTTAGATTTAAGTCACTAAGTCTGAATTAGGTATTTTCTAGTTATAAATCTTAGCTGTAAGCCATTAGTAATAAATCAAATATGTGAATTAATAGATATAAGTCTAAGTGATAAGGTATACTAAGGTTAGATAAATTATGTTGTAAAGCGCCTTTGAGGTGATTTTCTCACGAAAACGGTGCTATAAAAATAATCCGTTTATTATTGTTATTAAGAATCAAGATAAAATTGAGGAAATTTGCTATATTATTATATGAGATACTCCTGTTTGTTCTGTGGACGACGAAATATTAGTAGAAAAATTAAATAGAAGGCATTTTTAATCCCATAAAATCTTCTAAAAGTAGATGTAGATACCGACCTACACATTTATTGTTTCTTTTAACAAATAACAGCTTAGTGCATTCTTGCAATAATAAAACTCCCAAGTGGATTCTCAGTACTAAAGACGTGAAGTGAAATAACACAAAACTGTGTTATACAAATGCAATGTTATTGTTTATTATTAAAAAGCATCTTAGTGGATTTTCACATAACTAAGCAGTACATTTTAATGGATTCTAGTACGTCTTGTAAGACACTATAGTACTGAACTATTTAATGGATGCTCACAGAACTAAATCATTTTAATGGATTCTATCAGTACTAAAACATCTTAATGGATTTTTACATTACTAGAACATTTTAATGAATTCTCAGTGCCAGACGATCTTAGCGGATTCTCGCAGTACTAAAACATTTTAATGGATTCTATCAGTACCAAAACACCTCAGTAGATTTTCACATTACTAGAACCATGGTCGAGGGGTAAGGCTCTCGACTACGAATCCGAAGGTCGCGGGTTCACATCCCGGCGTGCGCAAGTAAATTTTATTTAATTAATTTGTGCTGTTTCACAATTAATTAATTTAAAAATAATATATAGTATATTTGCGCACGTTCTAGAGTGGAAGATACTCTCAGTATCGCCTTGGCGAAGAAAGACCACAATTCAGAATTGAAACGTTTCTTGAAATGACTTTCAGCCGTGTTTGGTGACTTAATGTGGTGTTTTAATGTATTCTCAGTACCAGAAGATCTTAGTGGATTCTCACAGTACTAAAACATTTTAATGGATTCTATCAGTACTAAAATATCTTAGTAGATTTTCGCATTACTAGAACATTTTAATGTATTCTCAGTACCAGAAGATCTTAGTGGATTCTCACAGTACTAAAACATTTTAATGGATTCTATCAGTACCAAAATATCTTAGTAGATTTTCGCATTACTAGAAACATTTTAATGTATTCTCAGTACCAAAAGATCTTAGTGGATTCTCACAGTACTAAAACATTTTAATGGATTCTATCAGTACCAAAATATCTCAGTAGAATTTCACATTACTGGAACATTTTAATGTATTCTCAGTACCAGAAGATCTTAGTGGATTCTCGCAGTACTAAAACATTTTAATGGATTCTATCAGTACCAAAATATCTTAGTAGATTTTCACATTACTAGAACATTTTAATGTATTCTCAGTACCAGAACATCTTAGTGGATTCTCACAGTACCAAAATATCTTACTGGATTTTAACAGTACCAGAACATTTTAATAGATTCCGTCAGTAGGTACTATAACATCTTACAATGCTAGAATATTTTTAACACCTATCTTTGTTCGTGCAATCAGATTTTGCATATATAGTCCCTTCCCACTGCTTATTTTAAATGAGCAAGTATTGCGTTTTAGTGTGTTTTATTCTTAGAGTAATAATATACCGCCCTTGAGGTGATTTTTCACAAAAACGGCACTATACAAATCATCCAATTATTATTATTATTATTCCTACTCTAAGGTTTTATTAAAATTAACTGACACCGGTGGCGTGCATTGCTCTACGGCCAAAGGTAAGCTGTGTGTAGTTTTTCACGTTCAGGTATGAATTGTGAATTGCATATTTGAAAATGACTATTTTATTATTATATTCCGCTGAATATTATGGCCAACTGAATAAATAAGCGTACAAGTTCCTTACTAAATTTGTTGCCTTACAGTTCATTTTTTTTAGGATGGGCATAGCTTTTCGGCCTTTATGACCGCACGCTACCTAGTGACACACATCTTCATGCTTTACAGTATCACTACTTTGTTATGAAGTAAAGTAACATTTTGATCCTAAACTTGCAGATTGGAGAAGCTCCCCGAGGAGATTGGCGGTCTGTCCTCGCTGACCGATCTACACCTGTCGCAGAACCTGCTGGAAACCCTCCCCGATGGCATGTGCCTGCTCACCAGCCTCACCATCCTCAAGCTGGACCAGAACCGCCTGCACACGCTCAACGTCAATATCGGAATGTGAGTATTATCAGCCAATGGCATAGGATACCAACCCGGCGTACCTTCTGAAGTTAGAGAATCGACAAGATTATGGGTTTTATCGCTGACATATCGCTACTCCCGAAGACTTACTTAACCGCCCGTCCTTTGGGTTATTATTCAATTTCACAATAACAATACGTGTTTACAATATACCAACTTGTATGGGAGAGATGAAAATACTAGAACACATCCATTAGCTTCGGCTGGCCTCGAAATACTAAACGAGATGATGCAGGAAGAAACTTGACGCATACAAATGTTTTGTTAGTTTCAGGCATAGTTTTTTTGTACCTGAATATACGGGTTATGGCTTGTTGCATTCGGGCGATAATATAGCGGCCGTATCACGTACGTTCGTATGGGTAGGGCGGTTAAAAAAAAACCAACCCATTTAAAAGCAATTTTTTTAAAATCTAGTTCTTGTTGCGGTCGGCAGAGAGCAGTAGTTGTGTCATTTTTTCTCTTGACCAGAATTGTCATGTTCTCAAGACAAAGGTCAATGAATGTCAATAATGCAAAATTTTTAAATTCTGTTGGTAACAAAAGTAACACAAGTCTAGTTACTCGTAATTTTTATGAGAGAATTTTTTTGAAGATAAGTTGATGAATAGAATTTACATATAGCTGAACCAGCAGTGTTTATTTTGGTCTCCAAAAACTTCATGTTAAAATGTATAGAACTTTTGAGAAAACTACTATCGTCTCTCCTGAAAAATGTCACTTTTCGATTTGTGACGTTCTCCTTCCAGACAAGTACGTACAGTACACACTAGGCACTTGGAAATAAGTATTTAAAGAATTATTTTTTAATTTCAGGTGTGAAAACATGCAAGAGCTCATCCTAACAGAGAACTTTCTGATGGAGCTGCCGGTCAGTCTAGGCAACATGAGCAAGTTGACGAACCTGAACGTGGACCGCAACTCCCTCAGCTCCATCCCTTCGGAGGTGGGCCACCTCGGTCAGCTCGGCGTGCTCAGCCTGAGGGACAATAAGCTTACCGCGCTACCCAAGGACCTGGGCAACTGTGCCTCGCTGCATGTGCTGGACGTCAGCGGGAACAGGTAATTCCTTCGCCTTAGAAGCCTCCGGCAACATCACAATCCCCTCGGAGTTGCTAAGTTTATCATGCTCTCATAACAAGTCCGCTCGCTCTCCAAGTGAAATCGCTTTTCAAAGAACTACATACTGCCAAACTGGTTTCCTAGGCTACAGTGTTCAAAGGGTTAAAATTATGTTCTAATAACCTTAATAAATCGTATTTTATTTAGATAAACTTGTGTGATTCTAGATTGGAATACCTGCCCTATTCACTTGTGAATCTCAACCTGAAAGCTGTGTGGCTGTCGGAGAACCAGGCCCAACCGATGCTCACATTCCAAACCGACCGAGACTTGGTCACGGGAGAGAACGTCCTCACGTGCTTCCTCCTTCCGCAGCTTGAATACACCAAGCAGCCAGGTATGAACACAACCAACTTGCATACATGAACATGTGAATATTTTCTCCTTTTGTATGGCTGAATTTACTGTTTGTGTTATTTTTTCGCTTTGAACACAACAATGCATTATTTATGATTGTTTTATGGCTTTTTATAGCATTTTTTGTCACTGAATTGATTGCATTGTTTGCATATTGTGTATGTCTGTCTTGTACTGTCTTTTTATTGATGCATTTCTAATGGAAATATCATCATCGCTTACATGGTTTCAATACAGCATTACCTAACATTTAAAGCAAGTTTTGCCCTTTAATGAGTTACTTTAATAACATAGCAGAATGCGCTTAGCGCAATTATATTTGGATTTTTTCCTCCGATTAGCCTATTTGTTGTAATAGATTGTTCAATCTCTCAGTACATGTGTTTTTTTGATTTTCTAGAGATGTGAGTAACATTTCTCTGAAACTTTGCTAATTCATAAGTCAACTAACACAAGAATATTGTTAATTTATTCTCTTAAATCTTTCCAATGATCTATATGTGCAAAACACAATACGTATATGTAGATCTTTATATTTTTAGATGAATGTAATTTCTCAAAAAGTGTACAAATATTTTTTTAATTATTCTATTTTTATTTTCTGTGTAGATTTGTAACAATTGTCATATTTTCTGCACATAAACCCAAGAAAATACATTTAAAGTCAATATGTTTTATTTATTGGAACAACTCTAAATACGTGGCAGTTTAAGATATCAAAACTAATATTGTATTTATAGCCTTTCAAAATGTAAAATACAAATATGTAATTCTTTTTTAATATTTCCACTTCTTTAATTTTAAAACTACTGTTGTTTTTAAACCATATTTTCTTGGGCACACATTACACAGATACGGTACACAACTTTATTTATGTACAGGTGTTATATATTGAATAGCTGTGTACATTTGTACATTGCATGGCTAGAGATAATTTCAATATGAATATTATAAAACTAATGGCTGCTGTGGTTTTCTGTTTGCCATCTTTCACCAAGTCAGATTTTTTCTTCAAACAATACTTCCTCCTTAGTTATCCACCTGAGCTACAGCATTTTAAAAAAAAAAAATGCCGTGACCGACGGACATTTCTGGATGTTTGGTTTCGGATTTGGCCTAGAATTTTCTAAAAATCACATCTTCGAATATAAATATGGGAACATATAAAATACTTTCCTTGTTTTGACCATCCCTCCTTTGGGTTATTATTCAAAAAGTTGGTAAAAAAACATCGGATTTTATGTAGAGTACCACTGACTAGTGACGTAACTTGTTTGGGAGAGATGAAAATACCCAAACACATCCGTTAGCTTCGGGTAACCTCGAAATACTAAACGAGATGACGCAGGAACAAACTTGACGTATACGGAATGTTTTGTGGGTTTCGGGCAGTGGTGTAGCGTGGGCCATCGTCGCCCGGGGCGAAATCATAATTTGCCGCCCGTGTGACGTCATGAAAATAACTTGTGTGCAAGCGGGACCGAGCTAACTTTTCGAACAATTTGTCTGACTGACCCACAGCTTTCTCTACCTGTGGACTTATCGCACGGAACTGTTATTTTTAATAAAACTAAAAATTCTGATCTCATCAATCTGGTCGTTATAGTATAGCACAATCAAATTTTGCCGCCCTCCTAATAGGGGCGGTCCGCCCCTCCGCCCCCCCCTCGCTACGCCACTGGTTTCCGGTATAGTTTTTTTGTACCTGAACGTACTGGATATGGCTTGTTGCGTTCGGGCGATAATATAGCGGCCTTATCACGTACATTCTTATGGGTAGGGTGGTTAAAGCCAATGAATCCACCTATATTTCACTGTTTGTCTCATATTTTTAGGATTTATGAAATGAATCATAAAATTACATTTTTCAAATACTAAAAATAATCCTAGAGAAATGAAATTTATACCCATTTCTTCATTATGAATCACTCTAATTGAATACATATGTAAAAACCGCACATATGATGTAATCAGAGCTAGGATTGTAAAAAGAAATGAAAGAAACACAAAATTCATTGTAAATAATATACTTGCATTTAAAAAACATTTAATTAAAAATATCATGTCTTGAAAATAACTTTAATGAAATAGAGAATTCAATTACGAACACATAGATATATGATATGTAACAGACATCGTATAAAGTAAATACTTACGGGCAATTTTTACGAGAGTTATGAATCGTTGCGAAACACGTTTTAAAAATGGGATCTATAATCTGATAAAAACATTTTTCAAATATTCCAGAATACTTACATAAACGGCATCTTTTGATATTCGATAGAAGCTTAGTTAAGCTAGCGACTAAAGATTTTAGTTTATCGCAGGAAATTCAAAATAAGTTCATTTTAATTAGCAAAAATCACCTACCCAAATTTGGGTAGCCGTCGCTCGAGTGGTTATGTGTTCCATCAGGGGTATTTAGCATTCATCGTTTGTTGCATACAATCTATTCTGCGTTTGCAAGATCTCTTACACATTCTACAAAGTGTAATGATAATATGTATGCATCTGTACTTAGAATAGAATATCAAGTGATGAAGGTTATTTCTTCCAAAGATGGATGCATTTTTTTCTGAATCTTATCTCTCATTTTCCTGTCCATAATATCCACCGTTTAAAAACAGAATTACCCGTAATCTTTAATATTAAATGAATAATATTCATCTTGATTTATGGTAAAACTGTCAAAAGGATACTTTTAATTCTGCTCCTCTTATGTGACAGATATGCGTTTAGAGTTCGTTAGATGTTATTTCCAACATAATTATTCCCTTACTGCATAACAGAAAACAACAGCAGTTAAGTATGTATGTATAGGTATTATCGAAGACTCGAGTACAGGTGTGTTCAAAACATACCGAAAAGCGCATTCCAGAAGTGCTTCGAGGATTGGAAGAAGCGCTGGCATAAGTGCATTATATCTGAGGGGGATTACTTTGAAGGGGAGAAAATGGATATTGATGAATAAATAAATACTTTTAGAAAAAATCCAAAATTCACCTTTTCTTTTGAACACACCTCATACATATACATATACTCGAGACTTGGTACATTAACTTGATAGAGTTCTTTTCTCAAAACTATTCTAAATTTCATGGAAATTGGTGACTGTTAAATATTTTCTTTGGCTCTGTTCTTCTTCCTAGAAAAGTGTTGCGAAAAGAACTCTACAACAATAATAATTGGGCTTGCTTAACTATTTTATTGGTGTGCACACAAATCATTTTGCTATTTTTCACTCTAGTCAATTCCATTTAAAACACAATAAACAAAAGGTTAATATTTAAAAATATTTTTTACGGACTGAAATTCAAAAAGGTTAAATAATTTTTTTTAATTAACAGCCCGTCCTTGGGGTTATTATTCAAAAAGTACGTAAAATCAAACCTTTTTTTTTTCATTAGATTTCACAATAACAATACGTGTTTTCAATATACCAACCTGTATGGGAGAGACGAAAATACCCGAACACATCCATTAGCTTCGGTTGACCTCGACATACTAAACGAGATGACGCGGGGATAAACTTGTTTTTATTTATGACTTGAAATTTGTTTTATTGCTGACGGTACTATTATTATGTTTTTAAAAACTACCATCGGATTGGTTTATTACCCTCTGGAAGTCGGATTACATTGTGTTTGTTTATTGATACTATGGGTTTTTTTAAATTATAAAAAGTCATTTGTGTCAGCTTTTATTTAAGTAGATGGTTATTTCTGATTTTGTTTTTTCCCTGTGATTTAATAATATTGGTAATAAACCAACCCGATAGTAGTTTTTAAAAATATGATAGTAAACAGTACCATCAGCAATAAAACAAATTTCAAGTCATAAATAAAAACAATATTAGAAAACGATGCCCGTGATAGGGTGAAACCAGTCCGGTCGAAAGTAAATAAATGGAAAAAGTTACAAAGGTTTTTTAATCAAAAAAAATCATTTTAAAATGGAATTCCACCAAGAATTGACAGTTCAAAATTAGAAATAATCAAAAAGTTTACTTTGAATAATTAAAATGTAATCAAAAACGCTAATATTGTTATTGGAATCTCCTCTTTCTTTTCTTATCAAATTTCAATTTCCCATTGTTAAAGATCAACATAGAATTCTAGATTACTGAGAATCCAATATAGAATATCATTATCGATTACAACTTTTACTCAGAAAATACTTTGTTATTTTCTTAGCTTGTTTGAAACTTGTTACATGGATGTCGATCTGTGTCATATTGACTTTTGAAAATTTCCTTTTAAAAGTCGTTTCCCAGCCCGCTTCACCTTTTTTGATCAAATTGTGATCAGCATAAAAGCACGACCGTTATGCGCAGTATCAAACGATTAGACTTTTTTTTTGGATTGTGTTTATAATGGAATTGACGGGAAATACTTGACGTACCGAGTAAAACGTCGCACATCACAACTCTCAAACACGCAGAATTGGAACACGCATCGCACGGGGGCAGCGGGCGGCTGTACAGGGCGGACCAGAAGTTCAGTTCGCAGGACTTGGACAAGATCGAAGGTAAGTGCACCGTCAACCAACCAACCAAACCCACCCACCCACATTTCCGTGCTGTGTTCACGCTTTCTTGTGTAGTCTGATGATATTATGTAGTATTGTGTAGATTTTTTGAGCTTTTTGTATATTGTATGAGTTATTTTGTGTAAATATTCTATAACTTGTTTTCATTTACAGCTGTGCTTTTGAGTTGGGTTTGCAAAAGTTGATTTGAGTAAATTGTAGATTCACGGAAACCCACACATTTCCAGAAAAAAAAATATTTTCGGTCCCTTGAAAACTGAAATTTTAACACAGACTTTTTTTTTTAATTACCACTTTTTTCCCGGCCGTGAAAAACCTTGTAAGGAAGTTACACTGAATTTTTTGGTTTTTTTTCTATGTTGATTGTAGAAAATTGGTAATTTAAATCTAATTCTCAGTACGAAGATTTGAAAATGCTCACTTCCCACCATAGGATACTGCATTGAAAAATTAGCAAATATTGTACCCCAACCCCAACTTAAAATTAACAGATTTAATGTAAATATTTATTATGAACAGTTTTTTATAATGTTAAGTTATACATTCCCCTTTCTTACTTAATTCACCAATCTTGGTAGCCTCCATAAACGACATATAATATATATATATATATACCTTTTTTATGATTCCTATATCTTTTTTTATTAAAAATTCTATCTTAAGTCTTCAAAATTTTTTTGATATTAACTTTTTTTATTTTCCTGTTTGTTGGATTGAAATCTACTCCTGTAATTTGTGTCTTCATTCATATAAAACATCTCTTCAATAATGAATTAAGTATATCTGAACTTTTTTCTTTCCCCGTGTTGTAATGATACATATTTCTGTATATTTGATGTAGAATTTTGGGGTTTCGGCAGGTTTTTACCAATTTCCTTTCAAAAACATTGCTAAGGATAATGTCTAAATAATTATAATATAAATATTGCATTTATTCATACCACTTGGATTGAGCTCTACTTAGCTTTGGTATTTGATAACATTCTCCTTGGCTTATTACATACTGTCTCGTTACTTCGTAAGACTATGTGAGAAACCTCGACTTAACTCTTGATTAACTTGATATTTAACTACTTGATTAACCTTGTGACTTAATTCTTCTATTCGTATGCAACAGAAAAGCGACGATCTGGCCTGAACGACAATGCGGAATCGGACTCGGACAGCTGGGTGGAGCGAGAGGCGTCGCGCACCCACTCCGTCAAGTTCACGGACGACATGCCTGAGGGAAAAGAGGTGAGACAGTCCCACCGGACTAAAATACTTTTATCGGTGGCGGCCAATCGATGTATTAACTCCTATCGCTCAGTGTGCGAATACTGCCGCCAACGGCATTATGAACTCATTCAGAATCGAATTAACCAGAATTATGTGGAATATTATAGGTGTTCGCAGTATCTGGACGATTGCCGTGCGCAATGCGGTCAATGTTTCAAATCCTTATTTTGTTTGCAATATTTGAACGGCTGTCCGAACCGAAGTAGCCAATGTTTCAAGTCTTTGTTCTGCGGGACCTCCAGTTCTGAAGCTGACAGCGCTTATTGCTCTAGGTGTAGCCATATTTCATGGCACTTGGGAAGAGTCAAGACCTTTTTTGATTGGTTGTATCAAAACACACTGAAAAAATGTTTCCAAAAATGCAATAGCGAAGAAGCCTACTTGGCTTTGAGTAAAATCTTAGACACATTTGATTAACATTCAATACTTATTTAGTTGGAAATAAAATTTCACCGTCCAATTTAATTATAAAAATTTTAATGACGATATTTAATTGCAGCTTTTTTATGCACCTATTTATACTAAATATTAATTGCTTTTGATAAAAAATTTGTACAACTTCGATTAAATTTGAAGGAGTTTAGTCACGGTATTAAGATAGCATTTTATTTATTTATTTGCTTGTTATTTATTTATTATTGTATCATGTTATTTTGATGCTATGTAAACATTGTTTTAATCCAGTATTGTATAGTATTTTTGTCATTATTGAAAGTAGCTTTGTACTGTACTTATGTTACCATATTTTGAATGCTTTTGGTGTTGTGGCTGATGTATAATTACATCGGTTTATAATATATTTCATATTATTGTAATAATTATTTTTTGTATCTTATTGTTTTTTAGTTGCACCGAATTATCGCACAATATTGTTGTAAATTTTATGTTGTTCATTTTATATTGTTTTAAATTTTTCACTCGACACAATAAAGTTATTGAACATCCAGTAGTTTTGTTTATTTTTTATTTGCATGATAGTGTGGCATGTTGGCGTAGCATTTCAAATATTTTATAAACAGAACATTATATTTTCATTCTTTGGTTGCATAAAATTGCCAAGTTCTATAATAGAAAATTCACTGTTAATTAATCAGTAAATTATAATAATATGATATTTCCCATATTTATAGTAATTTTTTGAAAATTACAATACAAATCTATAATATTTACAAATGATAATAATGTACCCACATGATTTTATTATTTATGAAATTCTGCTCAACAAACAATGAAAAGTCACCCATATTTTTTTTTCACATTTTCCAAAAAAATGTTTGTTTAAATTGTGGTTGCATGAAGTCTGGGTTATGTTGGTATTAATTAAGGTGATGGTTTAACCTCGGCGCCAGTAGGTAACACAAATTGTTTGTACAGAAAAATGGAATCAAGTATCAGTCTTCAAATGAAAGAAGTGAAACATCTCTGTCAAACACATACGTAATGACTAATACTGCCTAATGATGATTGTCGTAATAACTGGGCATCCACTGGGTCTCCAAGGGGCTGCCCGTTATTAACATTGAAGCGTGGAATTAAAATTTAATACAAAAAACACATTATTACTACATGTGTATACGTGCAATGCTAATTCTTTTCTTTAATTTTTTTTACCTCATTCAAATTAATTTCTATGGATTTGGAATATACGAGTACATATATTTTGTGTACTGGACATTTTTAATGTTTATATTTCATGAGGTACTCATCTTTGCTCGAAAACAACAATGGTTCTGATGCGTTGAATCTATCTATAGTTAAAATAAAATTAATACAACATCGTTTTATTTTGAAAGCTTATTAATTTTTCTAGATATCTTCTATATGATATCAAAACAGTATTGGTGAATGATAACTTTTTAATGGCGTTCTATTATTTCGTTCTATAAGTTCTTTTATTTTCTTACTGTTTGTTCGACAACTGAGCTTACGCGCGCTAGTCCCAACACAATGGAAAACATTCATTGTTGCCAGGTCGCATAAAGCATTTTTATAAAAAAAGCATACTGAAATAATAGCATCTTGCTTACAACTTAAATCATCGTTGGTTTTATTTTCTATGAGGCGCTTTCTCTCTGGGCTAGCACCCAGTAGACAAAGTAGCCCTAGGGCATGTGAGTTTTTTCACACAACGTTGTTTCCAACAATAAAGTTCCTCTTACCATCTCCACAGACCTGATCAAATTGTATATCATTTGGAAATTATATGTCTCCCTTGGACGACACATTTTTCTACGATTCTTTGCCACCCTATCATTATAGTTTAGCCGCATGTAAATCTGTTTTAAAGATATTTAGGCGGATCTTGCATTTTCCTGTTGTCGTAATACTTGTTTTTTATATAATAATTTTTTCAATCTTAATTTTTTTTAAGTTTATGAAAATTGATGGCAAATCTTCACTAATTTTATTTTTAGACAAAAAGTAAACTGTATTGTGTTTTGAAATGAATACTTTGGAAGCTGTAAGTGAATTATTTTAGGAACGACTGCATCAAGAGATGTTTGTAAATTAAATTATGGCCATACATGGGTGTGAGTGAGTGACTCGTACAGCAATGATTGAGACAATAAATTTGGAATGTGCTTACGTATGATTTTAGGAACTACAAGATTTGAAAACTTTGCTAGTAGATGCTTTTCATTAAACTGTTGTCCCGGTTTAAACATTACGCTAGAATTTGTGGAATTATTAGCAGGCTTTATACGTACGCTTCGGAGTGAAGGAATCGTGTGCCACTCCAGGACTCTGAGCAGAAAAGTATAGTCCGTAACTGTTTGCACTGTTTGCAGTGCAGTCTATTGTGGAACTTTTCTGCACGGTGGTTTGGAGCGGTGCCCGGATACCTTCACTCCGAAGCGTATGTGCAAAGCCTGCTATTGTCTTATACCAAATGTGTGTGACTGAAAAACACTGCTAGGTTATTTTTGTTATCGAGTCACTGTCCTAGACTCAATATATGTTACAGAAAACCAGTTTGGTATGTATGTTATCCAGTCACTCTCCTAGACAGAATGTGTGTGACTGGAAAACACTAAGCTAGAATATGTTGTTGTGGAGTCACGATACTAGACGGAATACGTGTGACTGAAAATCAGTTTGGTGTGACTTGTTTGTAATCCATTCAATTTCGTGGACTGATTATGCTACTGGAAACCACTTACTCTAGAATACGTTTGTTGTCGAATCACTGTTGTAGAAAACCAGTGTGTGTGACTGGAAATGAGTTTGGTATAAGATGTTTGTTTGGTGAGGAACTACGGATCTGCCATCTGGTGGTGGTTGAACCTCACCGTGCCCATGTTTCAAGGTGGTGGCAGGGCGAGGCCTCCTGTCAGCGCTGGAGCTGGGCCGGCCCATGTCGGCGGTGAGAAAGCTCCTGTTTGCACCGCCGTCTGCGCCCCCGGCCAAAGCGTCCCCCCTGCAGAGGCACCCGCCTATCACTAACCTGTCTGAGGTACGGCGCGCCCCACTGTGGCCCCACTGCCCCCACTACTCGTCTACACAGCATTGTCGTTGTTGTTCCTTATCTTATTAGCATAGCCGTTGCATGGCGTAGAATAGTTCTTTTCATCAAAAGCACCGGCGTTTATGAAACCTAACCCGATTGTAATGAATATAACCTATTCTAACCCAACCTACCAAATCCTAAGCTCTGTAACCTAATCTTCAATAATCTATCTATTCCGAACCCAACTCAACCTAAATATAACTGTAAAAACTAAAGTAACCAAAAAATAACCATCCTTACTGAATCTGCCATTTTTAACCTTTCCTTGCCTGACAGAATAACCCAATATAACCTCAACATTACTTACCTTACCTTTTTCTTTCTGATACAACTGGTCCATCTCCCAATCAAATGCCTGTGCTTTTAATGAATAAGGTGATGCCATGTGACAGCGATCCATTCCGTATGCTCTCAGATCGTACCCATTTTCTAGTAGTTCCGCTATAGAATTTTGATTAATTAGTTGTATGCTTTTACAGTCTCAATGTTGTCACAAACCGCCCAAGTAGCGATACATTATTTTGTCAAATTTTCACAGCGCTGCTAGTTACGGTTATTATATTACAATAGTTGTGTTCTGGAGTTCTATTCCATGCCATTTATGCACCAGAGTTCTCCAACCAAGTTCCGAGAGCATATTGCAAGATGATTTTATCCTACCGATCTAAGCCTCCTGCAAATACTCACAAGTTTGCTAATTAGACACCACGAAAACCAGCTGAGATACCAGAGAATCATAGAGGACCTGTTTAAACGCATCGTGTATCTTTTAAATAATATTTTCTTTCAATTTGCACAATACAAATAGGATTTTACCAAATATTTTAAGGGAGCTATAAACCCTAAAGGTGTCGACTGACTTGAGCATTCGATCTTTGTGAATATTTGCCCAAATATTCATTAGTCTCTAGCAATGTTTACAGCGCCAGAATATTTGGCTCGGCCTGCTCGACCGTGCCCCACACTCCTAGTCCTAATGGCGAACATAAAAGTTGTGTGTGCTGTGTTCCTTCTAATCCGCAAGGTGCTCGACTCGTTGTTTTGACATGGCAAATATTCGTGTTGGAACATGTTCACAACGAGCGAATGTTCAAGTCAATTGCCACCATTAGATTTATATTAGGATACCTTTTCATTTAGCATAACTTTTCTGAATAGAGATTTAGACGGTATCTGCTGCGAGTATCAGAGCTGATCCATCCGAGTGGTAGCCGTATCTCCCACCCACCGAGCTATCAATCGCCATATAAAAATTGATGGAGTATCTGCGGTGTCAATTGAATCTTTAGATTTGATAGTTGTCACAATAGCAGTTGCATCATTTGAACGTTAAAACAGTCTAACTATAGAGCACCTGCTCGGAGGTTCACCGAAACCTCAAAAAGTCCCATCACGAACCTGTACCGTATGTTGTCTGTGTTTTAGTAAGCATTATATGTGTTTATTTTTTATGCAGCTTCCTCTTCAATTGCTAGAAATATCAGTAGTAATTCATGTATTCATAAAAAGTTCGGTTTCACCAATCAAAGCTGAGCGAAGTAAATACATTCCCTTGCTGGATAACTTTACCAGGGATTACTCATTTATTTGTGTTTAATAAAGAATTAAGTATTATTAGATCTTTTATAATGTAATATATAATACTTATTTAAGAATGCGTTGTTGCAAAGGAAACAATTTTGAATTTGGGAGCCACCTTTGGGCTGGAGCTTAAAAATACCTGCTTGATTCTGTGCAAAGGAGGGCAGTCTGCCTGATTGACAACCCGTTGTTAACAGACCGGTTGCCATCTCTAATAAACAGACGCATGAGTCTGTTCTGCAGGTATTTCAATGGAGCCTGCTCGAAGGAACTTGCAGCATTGATACCCAGTGCACCGGTGCACGCACACGAAACTCGACAGATACAAATGGAACACCCATTCACAGTTGATAGTTTCATGAGAATGGGTTGTTTCGCTGACTCATTTTTATGAAAGGCATGGTGAGCTACGAGCTACTGACATCTGTTTTTCCTTCTTCATATAATCCAGGCACAATCACAACGCTTCCCAGGGCAGTGTGATATAGTTCCCCTGTTTTTACACTGTGCAGACGGGGGCGCTTTTGTGTGGTTTGAGATAAATAAAAAAAGCAAACTTGAAAATGAGAAATAATGTATAATAAATAATCTGTATTTTCTCAGACAATGTCTGCGGTGACATGTTGTCTCAGTGTGTGTGTATATAATGTCTGTGTTAGTGTTTGTGATGAGAGTCTTGTTGTTTGAAAGATTCAGAGTGAATCATGAGGTCTGTCTCAATTGCTCCACTTTATTGCATCAATATTCCTGAGAATTGGTAGGGGGATTCAAGTTAGGTGGCATTTTATGATATTTAAAAAACTGAAGTTTATATTTACCAATCACAATTTGTTCTGAAAAGGTTGCAAGTCGGTACCCGCTGTGAGCTTTGAACTCGATCCGTCCGACTGATAACCGAGTGTTCAACCCACCGGGCTAACGATTGCGTCTATTTTTATTTTATCAGAATTCAGATTCCAAAACCATTCCCAAAAGGAAAGATTTGGGTAACTCGGGGTGCGGAGACGATTATGTAGCAGTGTTTTTTTTCTCTTGGTAAGTACAAAAAAATATGCTCTAAAAAGTTTTTCATGACTTAACATACAATTTAAATAAATAAAATATTAAGACCTGCAAAAGTGAGTCATAAATACGCATTTGGAGGAAATTGGGCAGGCGTATTTAGTTTTTCCGAAGATATTTATCATCTATTAACAAAATTACGATGTCTTTTAGACTTTTTTTTTTTAAATCTTTTTGATAATGTGTATTCTGGGGGAGGGGGACGTTAGAGAGGGATTATTTATTAATTCGAAAAAATGATAATATTTTTACGCAATACGATAAACATTATGTTTATAAAGAGAAAAATATTTATTGTGTATTTTTACAATTTACATAATATGCATTTATCAAAAACAAATCAGAAATATACACTTTTTCTGACCGTCCTACTTGGGTTTTACTAAATATTAAAAATAATTGCGATCCTTTCTCGATACGTTTTTTTTTTAATAAACTCAAACAAAGTTTTGTAATCCGCATTTAATAAAACATTAAAGTTAGTGTTTGTGGAGAAATTAAACTACACCCTTTTTATTTTTTATTTCTTATTAGCATGTTAAAGAACAACCTTAAAATTATTTTTTGAGGATATTCAACATTTTAAAATATTTTATAAAACATTCGTAGGACGGTCAGAAAAGGTCATATTTCTGATTTGAAATGTCCGAGTCAATAAATAATCCAAGTCCGATGTCCTTCTCCGCCTTAACGCGTGTCCGAGTCAATAAATAATCCCCATCCGACGTCCCTCTCCCCCTTAAAGCGTGTCCGATGCAATAAATAATCCCTCTCGACATCCTTCTCCCCCTTAAAGCGTGTCCGAGTAAATAAATAATCCCTCTCCGACGTCCTTCTCCCTTTTAACGCGTGTTCGAGTCAATAAATAATCCCCATCCGATGTCCCTCCACCCCTTAACGCGAGTCCGATGCAATAAATAATCCCCATCCGACGTCCCTCTCCCACTTAACGCATGTCCGATGCAATAAATAATCCCAATCCGATGTCCCTCTCCCCCTTAACGCGTTTCCGATGCTATAAATAATCCAAATCCGATGCCCTTCTCTCCCTTAAAGCTTGTCCGAGTAAATAAATAATCTCTCTCCGACGTCCTTCTCCCTTTTAACGCGTGTTCGAGTCAATAAATAATCCCCATCCCACCTCCCTCCACCCCTTAACGCGAGTCCGATGCAATAAATAATCCCCATCCGACGTCCCTCTCCCACTTAACGCCTGTCCGATGCAATGAATAATCCCAATCCGATGTCCCTCTCCCCCTTAACACGTGTCCGAGTCAAAAAATAATCCCCATCCGACGTCCCTCTCCCCCTTAAAGCGTGTCCGAGTAAATAAATAATCCCTCTCCGACGTCCTTCTCCCCTTTAACGCGTGTTCGAGTCAATAAATAATCCCATAGAACGTCACTCTCCCCCTTAACGTGTGTCCGATGCTATAAATAATCCAAATCCGATGTCCTTCTCCGCCTTAACGCGTGTCCGAGTCAATAAATAATCCCCATCCGACGTCCCTCTCCCCCTTAAAGCGTGTCCGAGTAAATAAATAATCCCTCTCGACATCCTTCTCCCCCTTAAAGCGTGTCCGAGTAAATAAATAATCCCTCTCCGAAGTCCTTCTCCCTTTTAACGCGTGTTCGAGTCAATAAATAATCCCCATCCCACCTCCCTCCACCCCTTAACGTGAGTCCGATGCAATAAATAATCCCCATCCGACGTCCCTCTCCCACTTAACGCCTGTCCGATGCAATGAATAATCCCAATCCGATGTCCCTCTCCCCCTTAACACGTGTCCGAGTCAAAAAATAATCCCCATCCGACGTCCCTCTCCCCCTTAAAGCGTGTCCGAGTAAATAAATAATCCCTCTCCGACGTCCTTCTCCCTTAACGCTTGTTCGAGTCAATAAATAATCTCTCCGACGTCCTTCTCCCCTTTAACGCGTGTTCGAGTCAATAAATAATCCCATAGAACGTCACTCTCCCCCTTAACGTTCGTCCGATGCTATAAATAATCCAAATCCGATGCCCTTCTCTCCCTTAACGCTTGTCCGAGTCAATAAATAATCCCCATCCGACGTCCCTCTCCCCCTTAAAGCGTGTCCGAGTAAATAAATAATCCCTCTCCGACGTCCTTCTCCCCCTTAACGCTTGTTCGAGTCAATAAATAATCCCTCTCCGACGTCCTTCTCCCCTTTAACGCGTGTTCGAGTCAATAAATAATCCCATAGAACGTCACTCTCCCCCTTAACGTTCGTCCGATGCTATAAATAATCCAAATCCAATGTCCTTCTCCGCCTTAACGCGTGTCCGAGTCAATAAATAATCCCCATCCGACGTCCCTCTCCCACTTAACGCATGTCCGATGCAATAAATAATCCCAATCCGATGTCCCCCTCCCCCTTAATGCGTTTCCGATGCTATAAATAATCCAAATCCGATGCCCTTCTCTCCCTTAACGCTTGTCCGAGTCAATAAATAATCCCCATCCGACGTCCCTCTCCCCCTTAAAGCGTGTCCGAGTAAATAAATAATCCCTCTCCGACGTCCTTCTCCCCCTTAACGCTTGTTCGAGTCAATAAATAATCCCTCTCCGACGTCCTTCTCCCCTTTAACGCGTGTTCGAGTCAATAAATAATCCCATAGAACGTCACTCTCCCCCTTAACGTTCGTCCGATGCTATAAATAATCCAAATCCAATGTCCTTCTCCGCCTTAACGCGTGTCCGAGTCAATAAATAATCCCCATCCGACGTCCCTCTCCCACTTAACGCATGTCCGATGCAATAAATAATCCCCATCCGACGTCCCTCTCCCCCTTAAAGCGTGTCCGAGTAAATAAATAATCCCTCTCCGACGTCCTTCTCCCCCTTAACGCTTGTTCGAGTCAATAAATAATCCCTCTCCGACGTCCTTCTCCCCTTTAACGCGTGTTCGAGTCAATAAATAATCCCATAGAACGTCACTCTCCCCCTTAACGTTCGTCCGATGCTATAAATAATCCAAATCCAATGTCCTTCTCCGCCTTAACGCGTGTCCGAGTCAATAAATAATCCCCATCCGACGTCCCTCTCCCACTTAACGCATGTCCGATGCAATAAATAATCCCAATCCGATGTCCCCCTCCCCCTTAATGCGTTTCCGATGCTATAAATAATCCAAGTCCGATGTCCTTCTCCGCCTTAACGCGTGTCCGAGTCAATAAATAATCCCCATCCGACGTCCCTCTCCCCGTTAAAGCGTGTCCGAGTCAATAAATAATCCCCATCCGACGTCCCTCTCCCCGTTAAAGCGTGTCCGATGCAATAAATAATCCCTCTCGACATCCTTCTCCCCCTTAAAGCGTGTCCGCGTAAATAAATAATCCCTCTCCGACGTCCTTCTCCCTTTTAACGCGTGTTCGAGTCAATAAATAATCCCCATCCGATGTCCCTCCACCCCTTAACGCGAGTCCGATGCAATAAATAATCCCCATCCGACGTCCCTCTCCCACTTAACGCATGTCCGATGCAATAAATAATCCCAATCCGATGTCCCTCTCCCCCTTAACGCGTGTCCGAGTCAATGAATAATCCCCATCCGACGTCCCTCTCCCCCTTAAAGCGTGTCCGAGTAAATAAATAATCCCTCTCCGACGTCCTTCTCCCCCTTAACGCGTGCCCGAGTCAATACATAATCCCTCTCCGACGTGCCTTTCTCCCTTAAAGCGTGTCCGAGTAAATAAATAATCCCTCTCCGACGTCCTTCTCCGCCTTAACGCGTGTCCGAGTCAATAAATAATCCCCATCCGACCTCCCTTTCCCCCTTAAAGCGTGTCCGACTAAATAAATAATCCCTCTCCGACGTCTTTCTCCCCCTTAACGCGCGTCCGTGTCAATAAATAATCACTCTCCGACGTCCTTCTCCCCTTTAACGCGTGTTCGAGTCAATAAATAATCCCCATACAACGTCCCTCTACCCCTTAACGCGTGTCCGAGTCAATAAATATTCCCTCTCCGACGTCTCTCTCCCCCTTAAAGCGTGTCCGAGTAAATAAATAATCCCTCTCCGACGTCCTTCTCCGCCTTAACGCGTGTCCGATGCAATAAATAATCCCTCTCCGACGTCCTTCTCCGCCTTAACGCTTGTCCGATGCAATATATAATCCCTTTCCGACGTCCCTCTCTCCCTTAACGCGTGTCCGAGTCAATAAATAATACCCATCCGACATCCCTCTCCCCCTTAACGCGAGTCCGATGCAATAAATAATCCCTCTCCGACTTCCTTCCCCCCCTTAACGCGTGTCCGAGTCAATAAATAATCCCCATCCGAGGTCCCTCTTTCTCTTAACGCGTGTCCGAGTCAATAAATAATCCCCATCCGAGGGCCCTCTCTCTCTTAACGCGTGTCCAGTCAATAAATATTATTTTATTAAAAAGCAAATCTAATTAGGTTTTTTTTGTGGTTGAAAGTGGTTTTTTGTACGAAATTTGGTAAGTATTAGAATATATCAATTTTTCAGAAGATTTTAAAGATGACATAATTGACGGGCTAATAATAAGGTTCTGAAAGTTGTCGCAATAGCGGAAGTTTCGAGTTCAAATCCTAGTCGCAGCATTACCCCTTTTCTTGTGCGTTTCATTTCTGATGATTATTGTTGTTTCAATATTTCATATATTATTTACTAACTATATCTGAACCTCCTTCCAAAATTACGCATTTCAAAAGAGTATGATTAAACGAAGGTGGTGTATATGAACCTGCGATGCAAGGGACAGTATGAGGTTTCCCTTCGACATGAGATATTCAAAACTGGTGCAACCGCCCTTGAACGTACCTAAAAAAACATTTTCGTATAAAAATCACGAACATTATTTGTCCCAATTACGAAACGAGTTCGACAGTGGAACTATGACTGAAAACACTTTAATTAAGGGATCAGCCTAATTTTGGTTAGTGAACTAAGTTTTATTAAAACTAAATGTTTTTAATTGCGCATCACGCATGATGCCGTGAACAATCATAAAATAATCATCAGTTGGGAGGTGAGAGTTGAGTCAGGAGTTGAGTAGGGAATCCGTGCTTTACCCTGGCTAGTGGCTACAATATTACTCCTGGAATATTTTAGTAAGTAAAATGATTTGTTTTATGAATTTGATATGCATTGGGATGACCCCTCAAAAGAGAAATTATTGCAAGAGAAAAAAATTAAGATCTTAAGATTCTTAAAGCGTATGTACCACTGGGAGTTAATATCCTTTCTGCCTGGCATCAATAAAATCGTATAATAATTTTGTTTTCATACATATTCATTGGGGTATTTACGGCCGGTCTTCCCAACCCTACTGAGCAACTGTTGAGCCGAAATTTTCACTCAACATTGTTCAAATGCACAAATACGCTCTTCCCAATACTCTCGATCAAATTTACGATCAATTTGGGATTTTGTGGATTAAGTTCCGCTCAACAGAGGACTAGTTATAAAAAGTTTCAACAGGGTGAACAAATGTCAGTGAAACGTCAAACGTTCGGTTCACGATCTATTTATCGCGATTCAAATATTGAATGACAAAGATTTATTTCCGTTTCCGAATGTCAAAACATGTTTTTTTTTATGTTTTAAATAAAACTGAAGAGAACCTAACATATTTTACTTGTTATAAGCTACGTATTGTCTTTTACGAAAGAGAAAAGTCAAATATGCTTTTATGAAATTGGGCGGGCACTATTTTATTTTCTATGAAAGTGGGCGGATACCTTCAAAGACAATTTAGGATAAAAATGCTTGGAAACAGGCAAACAGAGCGAATGCTCAACAAAACACTTGGCTGATCGGTGCCTCAGATTGATCATTCGAAAAGTTGGGAAGAAGGCCGTTAGGGTCTACGTTCCTTTAAAATCAGTGTAAAATATTTTTCCCGCGCGTTAACGAGGAAGGAGGGTGAGGCGGCTGTCGATGTCGCACGAATCCTTCCGGCCGCGAACGAACCCAACGAACGGTGTCGCCCGGCCCGGAGCATTTAAGTTACCGACATTCCTACTTCATTTGGTCCTTGAAGTTTTTAACTTTAAAAAAGCCAATTCACAAGAATATTGATTATGGTAGAGCCGATGAAAGATTATACCATTGCTTTTTCTATCTTTTCCAGAACGACTTGTCCAGTCATGTAGGCATTTTGGAGTTATAATTGGAGATCCATACCCGGCCAGCGTTGCCATCTTGGAATCGAGATTTACGCTAGAATGCATGTAAATTCCGTCAGAAACTGACTTGGATTTCCGTCAGTTATTCCGTAGAGCACTAAAACCACGAACACGGGGGTGTTTGATTTTCGGGTTTTGATTTTTGCCACTATTCTGCCGAATTTGAGTACTTGGGTCGGACCATGTCAGAAGTCGCAATAAGGGGAGAGAATGTATGAGGCGATGTATGAATGTAAATGAAGCAAGAAGTGTATGCCAAGATCGAGTTGTTTGGCGGTCTGTCCTCTCTGCCTACCCCTGCGGGAAATGGAGTGATGGTTAGTTAGTTAGTTTTGCTTTTTGTCACCAATGTGCCGAATTTAATAGTCTCTTTTTTTCAATAATATTTTTTGTTCGATTTCGCCAAAAATCCGTTATCTTTGAAATTTCGTTAGACACAAATTTAATCTGCTAGAAATTACGGGAAATCCGTCACAATGGCAACACTGTACCCGGCGAGCGTTTTAATCCACTGATTACCGAAGCCCGTGTTATCTCTGTGATGCCAATAGGCCTCATGTTGTTGCCCATATTTCAAACGCTGGTGGTTAATCCATTTGTATAGCTCAATGTACATATTAAGTTATGTTTTTCAAGTCCTTCCCGTACAGCCACCGATACGGCGCACGTCACTCGAACAATAGATGATAATTTCATGACTTTTAACCGTTTAAAATTGCCTCGAAAGTGACTTTTCCCCGTCGGTGGCGGTGGCGGTATTGTTCTGTCGTTGCATTGTTGAAACACATCATTATTCAAAGCAATTGCATCGTGTTAAATGATTGATCGGTCCTAACCCACGTTGTATTCTGTACACTTGCAATGTAGTCGGCATTCAGAATAAATGTCTCGGGACAAAGCCACCATTTAAAAAAAATGGAAATCTGTTTTGGAGAATAAGTTATGTCCTGTTAGTGTTAGAAGTTTCACTCCGACTATTTTCGACACTTTTTGAGCCTGTCACTGGCTAACAAAGATGGCGGGAGTTTTTTTTGAACCCCAATGCGAACAGGGGGCTGATTCCGGTTCTTTTTAAGGATAAGGAATTGTTTTTTTTACTTAGCTGCTGTAGTAAGTAAAAACACAGTATCTTTCTTGAGAGTCTCAAGGAAGATACTTTGAGAAAATGATGCTTGAAATGGTTTACGTGATAATGTTACAGGGTTGTTGGTTTACATAATGGAAAAACGGCAGTGAATAGCGACAAGTTTTGATTTAGTAGTTATAATAAACATAACCCAATAAATGTAATGTACAATGTGGATTAGGATATTTAACGTATAGCACAACGGTGCAATCTTTATAGTGGTATATGTGTGTGTGTATTGTTTTTAGTTTGCTTGAGTTTTGGGGACCTTTAAGCTTATTTTTAAAAGTGTTTTTTTAATTGCATTAGACAATTCGTTAGCATCTTTTATTTTTCTAACGTCTTCGGGTAAAACTATTACTTGATGTGTGTAATGGTGGAGTGCAAATGAAGTATTGATTTGACATAGTGAGAATACGAATTTAAATCTTGTTCGGTTTTCTGTGATGAAATTTAGTATTTTTGTTTTTCTTTTAGTATTTAAAGTATTGATTTTTTTTTAAATATGTCATTGTCACAAAAATATGGTACTTTAAATTCTTCAAATTGTAATTATATGGATTAATCTTTAGGTTTTGGGGTATAATTATAATGATACTGGGTTCAGGCTCAGGCTAGTATTATATGACGTAATGATATCGATTATATTTAATTTGACCCTTTTTATAAATGTCTTATAATTTGCTTACCGCAGTCAAAGTCACGCAAAACAATCGTGGACGGCAGTGAACTAGGCTGGTGCCAAAGTGGGTGTCACGTTGCTTTGCCTTAAGCCGTCAAAATGGGACTTTATGGCAAGGCTATTCATTATGACGTCAGTGGATACAATAGTATATGTATGTTAACCGCTCGTGCTTTGGAATAAATAAATATTCAAAAGTAGGTAAAAAAAACATCGTTTTTTTTCATTAGATTTCTCAATAACAATACGTGTTTACAATAAACCAGACAAAATTTGTAATGTAAAAATACTAAACGAGATGATGCAGAAACAAACTCGACGTATGCGAATGTTTTGTGGTTTTCGGATATAGTACCTGAACGTACGGGATACGGCTTGTTGCGTTCTGGCGATAATATAGCGGTCGTATCACGTACGTTTGTATGGGTAGGGCGGTTAAATACAGATTGAAAAAAAAATCTAAGGGGATAGAAATAACACAACTCGCGACCGACCGGTAATACGTCAGGTTCCTGCACGTCCGTCGTGCGTTCGATCCTCTGCTGTCGAAGGTAACATTTTCCGCTTACAATGACGGAAGTTGGAGGAATTCAAATATTGTCAGGTTATTCGTGACTGAATCTTTGTCTGTCTATAAAAAAAGTTTATTTTTTATCTAAGAATTATTGTTTAAATAGTAATCTTTTTCATCGCCACGACAGACCACACCTTACGCAACGATACGATGATATCTAAAGGACATTGTTCTCTGAATTTCACTACTAGAATCATGGAGATATACAAACTCTCGCCTGGTATGGATCTCCAATAATAGCTGCAAAATGCCTACATGACTGGACATGTCGTTCTGGAAAAGATAGAAAAAGCAATGGTGTAACATTTCGCCTGTTTTACCATAATCAATATTCGTGTAAATTGGCTTTTTTATTATTAAAAAAACTCAAGGAACACTTAAAGTTAGCACGCCGGTAAGGCAACGGGCCACGGCGCCGCGGTTAGTCGTGCTGCGACTCCGTTCGTTAAGTTCGTTCGCGGTCAGAATGATTTGGGTGACATCGACAGGCGCTTCAACCCCCTCTGTACTTCCCGCGCGGGGATAATATTCTACACCGATTTTGCAAGGAACGTAGACTCTATATCCCTCGATGCCTAGAATACGGTATTATCGAACGGGACAGTGTAAATGGTAATATTCTTACAATAATTATACCTAAAGTCCCCGTAAGAACTAGCGTCAATTAAACAACTCTCTCTTCTAAAACAATACTCTACACTCACATTAGAATCACTAGATCATCTCATGATCAAAAACATGTCCAAACAAGCAACTGCGAAATAGCGCCTTATACTATATCCCGTGTCCTCACTTTGTACCAATTTGGCACCTAGCCGGGACCCCCTTCGTTGGGACCCTAAGATTTTTGTCCTGTGTCCGCAATGTATACCATTTTGGCACCTAGTCGGGGGCCCCTCTGAGGTTAGGGCCTAAGAAAAGTAAACATTTTATTTTCCGAGTTCTGTGTCCGCAATATGTACAATTTTGACAACTATGCGGGGCCTTTTCCGAGGTTGGAGAGCCTTAAGAAAAATTGACATATTATGTCCCGTATCCCAATGTATACCAATTTGGCACCTAACCGCGCTCCGCTCCGAGGTTAGACACTGGGAAAAATAGACGTATTATTTTCCGAGTCCTGTGTCCGCAATATGTACAATTTTGACAACTATGCGGGGCCTTTTCCGAGGTTGGAGAGCCTTAAGAAAAATTGACATATTATGTCCCGTATCCCAATGTATACCAATTTGGCACCTAACCGCGCTCCGCTCCGAGGTTAGACACTGGGAAAAATAGACGTATTATTTTCCGAGTCCTGTGTCCGCAATATGTACAATTTTGACAACTATGCGGGGCCTTTTCCGAGGTTGGAGAGCCTTAAGAAAAATTGACATATTATGTCCCGTATCCCAATGTATACCAATTTGGCACCTAACCGCGCTCCGCTCCGAGGTTAGACACTGGGAAAAATAGACGTATTATTTTCCGAGTCCTGTGTCCGCAATATGTACAATTTTGACAACTATGCGGGGCCTTTTCCGAGGTTGGAGAGCCTTAAGAAAAATTGACATATTATGTCCCGTATCCCAATGTATACCAATTTGGCACCTAACCGCGCTCCGCTCCGAGGTTAGACACTGGGAAAAATAGACGTATTATTTTCCGAGTCCTGTGTCCTCAATGTGTAACATTTTCACAGCATTCTCAAAGATGATATATGCCCAGAGGGCAATTATTTCCACCGGGGCCTCCCGTGTAAACCAAAAAAAGACGCCGACTTCGTAGGCCTCTGCGGAAGTTCGGCCCTGTGGATAGGACTTCGCATCTGAACTCTTACGACTTATTCAATGGTGCTAATCTCAGAGTTTTAGATTTCAAGAGGTTTCCCCATAGAATAATATTGTTATTTTATGTGTACTGCGAAATTTTACGCGCTTATGATTTTCTTTACGTTTTACGGCCGCAAGCAGGTGCATGTCCGATAGTGACCGGAAAATGTATCGACGAAAGCCATATTATTATGTCCGCTTTTCCACCTTAAAAGTCAGGTGCGGTCAGGGTAAACAAAACACGGACTTGTTAAATTGGCGTTCTCAAAATGATTATTCTTTTTGCGTGATTTGGGTATTGTTTTATTCCTATATAAGATTGTTTCTCGTTATTTTCGCAAAGGCTGCCAGAATGATGGCTCTCGCATTCGATCTTACGCATTTTTGCTAGACTTGCAAAATGGAATATTTCAAGTTTTTAATGAATAGATAATCACCTGACCACATTACCAATCAAATTGTCGCTTTCCGTTTCAGTATTATTAAAAAAAATTATACATTACGGCGGTAATGCGTGATGAATAGTTAATAAGTGTGAATAAACTGGGTTCCATCTACCCCACTCTCCGCTATGCCATCTTCATGGAATGAAGGAGAATGTTTTCAGTTTACTCGCAAATATCATAAGTTACCTCATTTTACATTTCTCTTCGAGTCGTGAGTTTTTCACCGATCAGTTCACGTTCAGTTGGCGAAATGAATGCTTTATAAGTGCATGTTATTGTTTTATATTTAGTTTTTATTTTTATTTTTGTGTTTCCCATCGACATAATGTGCCTTGATTTGGGATTGTGCTTGTGTTTCCATGTAATATATTATTTTTTAAAGAATGTTTATTTTTAAATTACTCTAATTTGTAAACTACAGCACGTTATTTTTGCGGAAAATATCTCGAATGCCTATTTCTCGAAAGCAGAAATTCCAATTTTTTTAATAATATTATTGCATTTTAAGGCATAAAACGTCTGAACCTAAAAACGGTCAGGTTATGTTTAAAAAAAACCTTTTTTTTTAAATAAATAATAAGGTAGTCAAAAAGCTTATAGCAATAAAAACAAAAATTAACCGAATTCAAAAAAAGTATTAAGATATGGATTATGGACATGGGAAGGACGAATATAGATATGATGTTGCAACCAAACAGGGTTTAACGGTCACGGCATGTTTTTAATAATTTTTTAGAATTCTTATTAATCTTTTTGCATTATCATGCTCCTCTAGTAATATTTTAATATAATTACGAAATCTTACTTAAATTTTTTTATCAAACTTAAAATATACTTGACCAAATTCATATTCTTTATATAAAACCATGTACAATGTGACCGTAGAACGGGGTACCCCAGTAAGGTTACATTTTTATGCGAATTTTTTGTTAAACTTTAAGAAATAAATAAATAAATATCTTTTATTATATGTCGATTTTTCGAACGTGGTTTTCGGTGATTTGGTCACTCGGAATTTAGACTTTCGGGATTTCGGCATTCGGGAATTCGGCATTCGGGAATATGACCCAAACTTGTTTTTATACAGTGATTTCAAAAAATATATTTAGATTTTTTTTTTAAGTCCTCAAATTTTATACTAATTATGCTTTGTGCTATCTGTAAGCTTGGTAGTAAAGTAAATGTTGTTGATTTAATTTGAAAATATGTTACAGTTTTTTTAAACTTGGTTGTTGTGGATATACATATATTTTTGAAATATATTTTAACATAGGTTTGTATGTATTTCTCAATGGCTCTTACAAGTCACACAACCAAATGCAGAAGTTTTATAAGCGCTTTTATTTTCTGCTTATTATTTATTACTCAAATTAAATAATTTCTTTCCCGACATATATACACATACATATTTAAAAAAATTTAATGTAAATCAAATTTAATAATGTTATTATTAAGTTCTCTATTCACCACTTCTCAGCATGTTCGCATTATCAAAATAATATAACACATTTAAATAAATCAATTAAGAATACATTGTCATTTAAATACAGGGAAAGCACATTAGAAATGTAAAAACCTCACAGGATAGATTATTTTAATTATTTTCTAACTAAATCGGTTTTACCGATAATAAATCATTATTTTTAAAAACCCGTCCAAATTAGAATTGGGTAGGAGTAAATAAAATCATATAAATAAGTCGTCTCAATGTGGATTAACCGCAATTTGAAAATGGCCTTGAACGCCGAAACAGCTGTCACAATAATAAAAGCTTAAAATACTTGCAGAACTTAATAATAAAATTATTAAATTTGGTTTACAGTAAATCAAAAAAAAAAAAATGGAGTTCTACGAATTAAACACAAAATCAATTAATATTTATTTGTTTTTCATTGTCTTCATAAAACAGTTGCACACTAATACAGAGATTACAGATGAATACTCGTACATTGCAGTAAATGTAAAAAAAAACGTAGACAAGCATTACAAATAACACATGTAACAAGAGTGAAAGGTTGATAGGAAAAGTATAAAAAGTCATGAGTCATGAGTAAAAACTATAAAAAGTCTATTTTGTGACAAGAGTCAAAAGATAGCCACTAAACTGTCTGTAAGAGACATTGAAAATGTTAACGGTTAATGCAGCATCGTTGAGCAGTTGAGTCGCTCTGCTGATTGGTGTGTTCTGGTAAGCAGAAGTTCTCCTTTCAGTCCATTAAAGAGTGCACGGGATCTTACGAACATGAACCCACAAGTACACAAAAGACATACAAATTTACATAATTTACCCACCTATTTATAAAGGTGTATGATTTTTGATTTTTTTATGATTATACAGGTATATGAGAAAATTTGGGGAAATTTTGAAACCATTTTTATTTCTCAGGACCTAGGGGTTAAAGAGGTGGTTGGTTGGAAACCAAGTACCTATACCGTCATTATAGGTTGGGTTAGTTTTGTCAAGTTCTTACCTAGAAGGAATTAAAGTATTGTCAGGTTTAGCAATGGAATGTCTGTGTGTATTTCTTTTTAAGAAAAAGATAATAACAATTCAATTTCTAATAACTTATTGAAGCTTCTAAACCTCATTGAAGAAGACAATATAAACAAATCCTAAAAGAAATACAGGATGGAAGTGGAGGATAATATTGCCAAGTCTTAAATTTGAGGTATGATACCGATGAAGATGGCGTAAAGTGAACTGGTCTCATTAGCTCAGTTGGTAGTGCGGTTGCCCCGGTAAGACAGGGGTCCTGGGTTCGATTCCCAGATGCGACTGATACATTTTTATTTTCTGTGGGTTTTTTCAGTTTCTTTTTTCATTTAGGTTTTGTTAATATGTTGTTTATTATAGTATTACGAGACATTATTATTTAATTACAAGAAAAATCACTACACCAATACTAATGTAGAATGCATTACACAACCACGCAACGTTAAAACATAATACTGATTGTTTTATCCAGACACCCTTCGTGAGGCAGAACACCCCGCACCCCAAGGATCTGAAGGCCAAGGCGCACAAACTGTTCTCGGCCAACCAGGCCACGCAGGCGGCGCAGGTGGCTCAAGCGGCGGAGGCGGCGCAGGCGGTCGCCGCGCTGCCCACCGTGGTGCCTGTGGCAGCACCCGTCTCCGAGTCGCAGGAAAAGGAGCTGGCTAAGATGGCTGAGCCTGAGGAAGATTCGGAAGACTATGGTGAAAAGGTATTTTGTGAATTTTCTTTGTTTCAAAAGTGGCACAATTCCAATTTGGTCAAAAGCAGCTCTGAAAAGACATTTTCGCATCATGCTTTTATTTCACATATGTGTTTTCTCTACAATTACATACATGTACATAATTGATACCGTAAAGCGGGTCTACTTTGCACTACTTTTACTGTCCAAAAATACATATGCCACCTTGTAGATGATTTCAAATACCAAAATCTTATTTTTGTTTTTTTTTTGACCAAATTGAACTCCCTGGCAAAAACATTTTCATACAAATATTTTATTTTTGAAAAATTAAATAAATCATTTTCGGCTACAACAACATCAATAATGTTGTTTATTTCAATAATAACACTCTAGCACACTAAAAAAAGTCACAAGCCGCTCCTGTGTATAATAAATACATAGGTAGTGAATAGTCTCAAATAAAGCAATATTGATTATTCCAATAAATCAATGTTCCCTATGACAGCTTTCATAAAAATTAACAAAACGTCATTGCACCCAGACCTAGCAGTTCTGCCCGAATTGAACCCGCAATCTCCTGACTCAGTGTCGAATGCGTAGACTACTGCACTTTGGATTCCGCCTGAGGTTGTTCTAATTCCTATGTTTTCTATTTTACTTTATTTCGATTGCATCTTGATTATGACATGCTGCAATCTATACGAAGATAACCAAAAGAAATTTTGTATGTTCTGAGCATTTCTTAAATGTTTTTTTCCCTCTTACCCAGTTACACAAGACTGCAGATAGGCAGACATCTTCCTCCGCCACAACAGAAGACAGTCCGCCCACGGCTGATGAAGACAACACTACCTCCGACGCTGAGACTGGCCAGAACGATGACTCTGATGAAGAAGAGGTCAGTTTCTTACTGTTATTTATTATGTACCTCAAATAACATTTCAAGATTTATTTAGATTCTTCAGTCGGTGATGCCTATTAAATATGAATGTTCTAACAATAATATTGGTGTACGGAATTCTTTGGGAAAATTTGATGCATGAAGTCTTTTATAACCCTGCGTTTTGAAAATCAAAACACAATTATGGTTTAAAAATTTTATTTTTCAAAGCTTCTTTCTATAATAATATTCTGTCTAATAGGTTAGGTTGCTTTTCTTCAGTGACTTCATTCACATAAGTTTGTGTGGTTTCAAAGAACCCAGTTTTGGAACCATTTCCTAACTTCATCCCTGCTTTGATCGGGCCCAAGAACAATAATGGAACTTTGTTCTAAACGCTGTTTCACCATTCCCTCATGTATGGCCATCCAAAGGCTATGTTATCTGATATTTCCGGCACTGCCCAGGAATACTACGGGCCAAAGGACATGGTCTTCACCACAGGACCTTCGTCCTAGACGTTGTATCATTATTCCCTCATCATTATGATCATCCAAAGGCCATATAATCTGACATTCCTGGCCTGTCTGACTGCCCAGGAATACTACGGGCCCAAGCGCGTGGGCTTCACGTCGGGCCCGGCGCCCGGTGAAGACGATTCGTCGAGCGCATCGCGCGGCAGCTCCCGGGCCCGGCTACGGCGCCGCGCGCTGGACCGCAGCGAGGCTGACGCGGGGGCCGCCTCGCGCCTGCACCGCCGCGACACGCCCCACCACCTCAAGAACAAGCGTGTGCACAGCAGCCTCATGGACCGCCACAAGGTGGAGGTGCTCCTCGCACAGGTCAGACATCTGCTTGTCTCTCCGAGTGTGCCCATTGTGCCCATTGTGCCTGGCTTCATCATTTTACGTTACCTTTAATATAATTTTAATATAGTAAGCCTACAACACATAACCCTACAATTTTGTGCTTTAAATCTAGTTTTACTGGCAAAAGTACCAAGCTGACGGCCGGCCAGTGTTGCCAGGTCAAAAAAATAGACACTCCAATATCGCCCCATCGCAAGAGAACATTTTAGTTCATGTATCTTATTTATTTATTAACCACTTCATGCTTTTGAACGAGCAGTGTTCGCGGGCGACACATGTGTCGTATCGCGCCAACCCGAGCACTGCTCGAGTGTTTCGACTTGTTTGCGTTATATAAGATAAACAAATGAACTGAGCTCGCCAGTTGCCACTTGACGCTCGTAGAGGTTTACTTAAATCGTTTCTTCTGTTTTAACTTATCATAGTTAGATTTGTTTTATTTTTATTTTTTTATTATTATAGTTACACTTGATTTGTTTTTTTTTTATTATTATTATTTATATTAGGTTAAGTTTTTTTACATTTTTTATTGCTTCTATTTTGTTTTTTTAAATTTGATAACTTTTGAATTATGTAAACTCTTTAAATAAATAAATTAAATAACCTGATGTTTTTAGTTCTTAATTTGGTCACAAACATTTATTTATTCTTAAATTTAAAAAACAAAAACATGAGCCACTCATCTTACTAGGACAGTCCTGTGTTTAGATGAGCGGCTTTACAATTTTGGTAAAATGATATATATTAGTGGTGGGCGAAACGGCTCGGTTTAGTGAGCCGGATCACTAAATCAGCTCTTTGTAGTGTACCGGTTCGGTGGTCCGGCTCGTTTGAACGACGGTTCACGTCTTCCCGCGCCATGCCCTCTCCCTCATTCCCTTACCCCTCCTAAACACGTCCTTAAGATATACGCTACTTATTTCGTCCAGTTTTCATGTGGATTGTCTTTACAGAAAGCTGATTTAGTGATCCGGCTCACTAAACCGAGCCGCTTCGCCCACCACTATTATATATATATATATAATAGTGGTGGGCGAAAAAAAACAATATATATATATATATATTGTTTTTTTTAAATTACACCAAAGTTATTCAGACTATAAACATGTATAAAATCTACAGTAAATCTTTAAGTTGGGCCGTACATTTATAGATTACAACAAAAATAATTTCATTATAACCCAAATAACTATTGTAAAGTATCTGTGCTCCAATTAGCCATAATCATAGGGTGACCATATTTTTCTAGTGAGTAAATAATAATCAGTAATTAGTAATAAGTAAATAATAAAACATGAATAAAAATAAATAAATATTAATAAGTAAATAAATAATAAAAAATGAATAATAATAAGTAAATAATAAAAAATGAATAATAATAAGTAAATAATAATTAATAAATAGTAATAGTAGTAAATGATTCACAATTTCTATGATTGTAGTTTTTTTTAAGGCCTACTATACGTCCTTCTTCACCCCAAAGTTGTTTCATCAGAATATCCGATGTTGTAGGGTTATGTGTCGTTGGCTCCCAGTCTATAGTACTCATGTCCCATAAATTTTTATTTGTTATTTATGTAGGTATTTCATCTTCACTTTTAATTGTTTATTTTTTTCTTGTATGTTGTACTCACTTATCATTCGAATTTTTGGTATTGTTTATTTACTGTTTTGGTAAATGCTCTACCAATAGACAAGTGGTGCACAACCCACGGCCAGCAAGCTTATTTCGTCCGTCCTGCGGGCCCTTTCGTACCGTCCATTTAACTAAATAAAATTTCAAATGTTTACGGTGCCTAATTCTGCCGAAAAAAAGGAGAACCGAAGTTTCAACAACAGTGGAGGAACAAAAATTGTTCAATATCTAAGAAAAAAGTTAAAGATTTCTGAAAGATAAAAATCAGCAGCATTTACTGGTTTGATCTTTGGGCCTAGGAAAAATTTGTGCCCGCCAATCATTTGTTTATTTATTTTATTTCATATCAATGTTATAAATATACCATACACAATAATTGCATATCACAGTTAAATGAAGCATAATAATATATTACAAATAATTTTTAAAAGTAACTATTAAATGTGGCATTAGATTGTACAACGACATCGCAAAGTATATAAAGAATAAAAGTTCATGAAGGATATAAAAGTAAGAGATATGCGTACATATAAAACATATAAGTAGACTTAGGTTAAATTAATATTGATTGAAAATATATGATAGTATAGCCTTCTTGTACTTACCTTGCGTGCAGTTAAATAGGTCTGCCATATTTGCATATCTATTACTAACTTCATGTAATATAGGTACAAGTGAGTGTTTTTAATGCTCAGTCCTGGTGTTGTTACATTTGAACAGGATTTTGGAATGAGTAGCTCTTGTAGGTATATGAAATTGAATAAGGTTAATTAAATTAATTAAAGCTTTCAATGGAAATACCGAGTTTATAACTAATGTGTCTTAGGAATTTGTGTTGAATTTTTTCTATTGAATCTGAATGTATTTTAAAATGGGGGGACCAGATCTCGAGGAATGATGACCATTGAATGGATGCCATTTTATAGGGGTGGGTATGCGGCCAAATTTTGTTTCTGAAACATATTTAAAACAAAATACATTTTATAACTCACTTCTGTTACTTAACGGAAGTGAGTTCTAATATTTCTTATTTATTAGCATTCGTTCGAATCTCCGTTCTGTTTTTTTACAAAATATGAAAAGATATCGCCATAAACAGTTTTTACATCTTCTATCAATTTCATAATGATAAAAATCGCCAATAAAACCTTGGAGAAAATTTTTCGTCTGCAGCGCTTTGATTTTGGATTCTATGTTGGGGTTTCTAATACGCTATTCACATTTAAAAAAATGGTACACTAGCGACACCTCCGATTGGAAAGTAAACAATATCTAGCTGTATGTACCCTACCCCAAGCCGCCTGTGAAAAAAATTGAAAATGAATAATTTGACACTCAGGGCCATAAAGGTTGTGCACTGAATTCATAGTGAAATGATTTTTTTTTTCAATCTTTGTAACTCTTTTCCACTTATTTATTTTCGACCGGACCGGTTTCACCCTATCACGGGCATCGTCAGGAAAAAAGTTACAAGGTTTTTAAATCAAAAAAATTCATTTTATACTGGAATTCCACCACAAATTGACAGTTTCAAAATTAGAAAGAATTCATAGTACATAATATTTCATATTTGCTTTTTAAATTTAATTTGTATTAATAATTTATTATTAAATAATAATAAAACGTTTTGTTTTAACCACTGTTTTTAATAATATATATCAACATGTTTCAGAACCAATGGTTCCTTCTTCAGGATAGAAAGTATACTAAAATTAAAATGACATACGAGTATAGACATAAACAAACTGTAAAAATAAGTGATGCGAGAGGATTATAGGGAGGGGGAACTAATATTAGTATCTAACTATTGAAAAAAAAAAGTTATTAATGTCTAAACTTCATTAATATTAATAATTATGTAAATTTAGTTAATAATATTTAATTTTTTATAATTTTTGTACAATGAACGTCATAACACCCAGACTACTATGTCCACATATTGTCCGGAAACTAGTGGTACGAGCAGGAAACGCTGAATCTACATTTCATTTTGAATAGATTTTCTTTTATAACTTTTTTTGATTCGAGCTGATTGTTTTTGAGTAGGCAATTTTTTTAGGTTAAAAATACAAAAAAATCAATTGCTTCAGGGTTAATATCAGCTGTTTATTGTCTTTTAAAATGCATCGAGGCTTAGAAGCTTAGGCTCCAAAAGTTTTTTTTTACCCTTTAGTTGGTGAAAAAAAATGAAAAAGTTTTTTTTTTTAATATATCAAATGCTCAGATCTGATTTATTTTTTTTGGTTTCTCTATATGATGTAGATTCTCCAGTTTCCCGCTTTTACCGTAAGATTCCGGACACCGTGTATAATGTGAAATAATATGGTTCCTGTCAATACATGTATAATACATGCAGTGGCGTGCATTGCCCTATGACCAAAGGCAGGCTGTGTATAGTTTGCCAAGTTCGGGTATGAAATGTGCATTGAATATTTGAGAATGTCCATTTTACTATCATCTTTCACTGATTGTTGTGGCCAACTGAATAAAAGAAATTCGCTGTATTACCTTTAAAAAAATGTATGGGTCGTTTTTCTTAGGGTAGGCACAGCTTTTCAGCCTTTACGGACTGTACGCCAATGAATACATGTACATGTATTAAATTTCGCACATTCGACCGACCAACTGGAGGCTAATGTCAGTTATACCCCAGAGGTGGATTTTTAAAATTCCATTGTTATTGTTTGTAACTTCTTGTTTTCGTATGTAATTATATATGAGTACGTTATCCAGTTTATCAAATCTTTTATTTTATATAAATAATGCTTACATTTTTAAACTGTTTAATTAAAAAATTAATCTTATTATTTTTATTCATATGTCAAGTTTTTCAATATGTATTTCAATATTAGTACTTCTGCATAATTTAAAGTTATTCATGATAAACTTTTCCAAAAAGCTTATTTTATACACAAGTATTATCTATTTCAGTAATAATAACAACATTTCATCTCTGTAATCTAACGAATAACAGTATCTCCCAACTGAACGCCACTAAAATAACTTGCTTTGTGCTTTAATATTAATATAACAGCATGGATTTGCATTCAAACATCGTTATTTATTTAATCATATTCATTTTCTGTTTTCCTTTCCTTTTGTTTCATTTGTGAATTTATTTGCATGTTCCGTGTATTTTTCTAATGTTTGAAATAATCAATCAATTTGTGTTCTCCTTTTAAAAATTGTTTTGTGATGATTTATTCCCTTTTTAAATTGTTTGTATTTGAATGCTTCTATTCATAAAAGATCTAATTGGCCGTCAATAGAGACCTGAAAATTTCGCGTTTGCGATTTTTTAGGTAAAAAAACGCGAATTTTCATCAAGAGATATTCTGGTACTTTAAAATAAGAAAGTATTATTGTACATTCAAAATATTTCTTTGTCTATGGTTTTGACAAGCTTGAATAGCCATAAAATTGAAAGCAGCTAGCTTCATATTGAAAACACCGCGCACTGTCATTTATTATTGTATAATATTATTTTTCATCCAATGGGAACTTGTACCCGTTAAGCCACTGCAAGTAGCTTGTCAGCGGGAGTTTAGTTCAACAATATTATATAATACAATAATAAATAAAAATAATCATACAAATAGTAGCGCAATAATAGAACAATATGGTGCATGCATTTTGTGATTAATGTACACAAGTTGAAAAAAGATTTAAAAATATGAAAACGGTAGAACAGTTTTGTTATAGGGATAACAGACTCGAATTGCATAATAGCAATTAAATAATATTATTAAAATATGAAAATATCAGCAAGTATCGTACAAGTTGAGAAATACAAAAACAGTAGTACAGTTTAATAGAGTCTTAATATTGTAAAAGTCCTCTGGGCGTTTAAATAAATAAATAAAATTGTACCGCTGCAATAATTTTAAAAGTATAAAGAGTTTTAAGAACTACTTTTGTTGTAAAATACCGATGAAGGAAACAACATAACACCACTTTTGTCGCAAAAACCATAGTTTTTGTTAATGCAAATGTCACCGAAAAATAACAACACTTTTCGCATAAAATAATACGAATTTTTCAGGTCCCTAGTCATTAAGTATAAATATTATTATTCAAAGCTCTTTTGTAAACCCCCTTTTATTAAATTAATTAACGTATCATAACGCAGTGTGCATTCAGTTTTTATTTATTGTTAATTTATGTAATTTATTTGCCCTGCAATGGGAATTAAACCCATGACTCATAATTTAAGTCAAATGTATTAATGGCAAAATCTAAAAAAATGTTCTTTACAAGGATATACACAACCATTAATATTTTTTTAGTACCATTTAGATACATCGCTAATAAATTTGGTATCTTTGTGTAGGCACTGAAAAAGAAGGATGAAGACCCGGTCAGCACAGGGAACTACTCTACACCACCGGGCAGTATAAGCGACAATAATGAGGGTAAGTCCTCTTTTTCTAATTGCTTTGCAGTGTAGTTTCTGTTTGATGTTTTTTATTCAGATTCTCTAAATAAATTTCTATGTTTTATCTATTGACTTCTAGGTTCTGCAAATTTGATTTTTTTCAATGTTTATGCGTCAATAATAATAATAAAAAATTTTGATAGGCCGTAATATGAGACAACTTCGAATATGTTAAAATAGATGTCTCTCTCATTATAGCTCATGTCACTTTTGACTCTAATAATAACATTTTACTATTTCCTTTGAATACATATTCATAGATGGCAGTGCTCTCCAATTATATTGCTTTTAAGCTGAACTACAATGAACATATTATTTTTCACAAAACTTTCCCCTAAAATTCTTAAATGAATGAATCGGTTTTTGACAAGAACGGTTATCAATTGAAAACTACCGGTGAATATTTGAAAAACTATGATCAAAATATAGCAATTTCTTCATAATATCAACAAATCAATTATTTGATAAACAAAAAAGGAAAATAAATGATCTGTCTTGAAAAGACAATCTCAGTTGATCAGTTTCATTTCACACAGATTCTTTGTAAAATATTGACATAAAACAATCCATAATTGAATTATGCAGCATTAACAATAAATTAATATACTGTAACAAAATGAATTTGTTATAATTCCTAACAACCTTTTGAAAAGCTGGGAAAAAAATTCTGTAATATCTTAGTTTCGATTATTTCACAGAGATGGCACTGTCATAATGATGACTGTGCAGGAGTGATACCTGAGAGCCTCTCAAGGTCTAAATCAAGGAGATTCCGTGTATTCTGTTATTTGTAACAAATAACCGAGTGTTTGTTTTGCGGACTATATAAGAAATTTTTTTCTGTTTAATGATAAAACAGAAATGCAAACATTCCTAGATTTGCCGAATAACCTGTCAATATTTGAATTCCTCCTACAAAATGAGGAAAATATTCATTTAATAGTTAGGCAATTATTCTTGTTAAAGCCCTACATACAGTTGTTTCATATTTTAGGCGTCTCATAAAGTATTTTAAATTAAGTACAAGCACAATTTGTCACAAAAATTGTTGTTACATTTTAAAATGTTATTGTTTTGTTCACAAAAAGTGTGTATTGGGTAATTAACGATTTCGCAAAACGTTAGTAACCCTGTAACCATTACTAATCCAAACAACGCGACATCATCGATGGCATACTAATCCGTTTTATACTCGCCATTGGTAGTTTCACCTGCACCAGGTCGCCCTATCAGTGTGTAATTCCGTGATAAGGCGCCGTGTTATCAGCAGGCATGGTGCGCTATATGTTTGCACAGTTCATGATATTTGTTGATAGCATTCTCCACTGAATTATTAGCACACCTCAGGATTAGATATGAACTGCTAGTCTCAGTGTTGTACGGGCCTCCTTTGTTTTGGTCTGGGTGTTTGAGTAATGCGTGAATTTTGCGTGGTTCAGTTTCGGCGTAAAGAATTAAAGTGATTTTCCGACAAGTGAGAAAGTGATTAATTTTTTTCGCACACTGTATTATTTAATGATTTATGTTTTAAGTCTAGAAAACCATATTTATGTCTTGGGTTAATTTTAATACCGAACTGCTTGGAACTTCGATAAGAGTACCGAAATGGGGCGAAATTAAGGATTTGTCATTTTATTTTTTTTTTGTTTATTTGGGAGACCAACAGTTTACATAAAAGTATAATGAATAAGTGATATAAAGTTGACTTTTGGGGGGGGGGGGTCGATCTAAGATGTGTGATGCCCGATAGATGAAGGAGTTTTGCTTAAAATTAGTGTTGCACCGAGGAGGGCTAAGAATTTGGTCCAATCTGGTAGTCTATTGGGAACTCGTAGTTGGATCCGTTGTAGGAGTTCCGAGCAATCTAACCAACTAACATAACACTGTTTCCTCAGTGGGTTAGGCAGAGAGCACAAACCGCCACAAAGCTCTGTCTTGGCACATGCTCCTTGCTTCATTCATATTCATACATCATCTTATATAGTTGTCCTTGTTCTATCGGTATTTCAATGGAAGATGCTCTGAGGAATTAGTGTCATTGATCCCTTTGGCACCGGTGCACAGCCGTAAACATGCCTAACGCGCTTCCGACATTTGTACACGGTTGATGTTTGTCACATGAGAATGCGTCGCTTCTAAGACTCGTTCTTGTGTTCAACAGATCAACTGTCGAATGAACCGCCGGCCTCTGCATTTCCTCCCTCCTAGGTCTCTTCAAGACCCAGGTTAGCTCCTTCCTATCCTCTAAAAGACCCCCCACACAGCATCCCCAAAGACTATATAGGCCTTAAGGGAAATTATTTCCCTCGGGGCCTACTGTAAAAAAAATATATATACATACATATATGTATACTCTACTGCAATTCTGACTCTTGGCCCGGCCCGACTCTAGTACTTGATCCACTTGTTGGCTCATGTCTTCCTCGTTTGTTTATTTGTCTTCTTCATTTACTTTTAAAACACAATATTGTATGGATATGTGTTGTTAAAATAAATAAATAATTACACTAAGATATCATCACGCTGTTACAAGGTGGTAACATTTTTAGTAAAAAAAAAACTATGAAATTGTAGTGAGTTGAACCAGCCAACTATACGTGCTGAAATTGTTCCAAATGTAGCACTGTTTGACCAGGATTATGGTTTGAAAATACTAAAACTTTTCATTTTATGATTTTAATTGATTGGTTAATAATTTGACATATCTCTCATTACTTCAATATCTCTGTAAACACAGAGTTTGTATTTTAGGTGTTCCTCGACAATACATTAATGTATTGAATAAAATAATTATATAAATAACTAGTTGATGTGTACCCGGCCTTGTTCGGGACTATTTATTTTTTTGGAATAAAGTTATGAAGTTGTGAATTCTTGCTTGTCGGTGCCTTGTGTTGACTACTATTTCTAAACAAAGAAACATTCATTTGAAAATTTTATTTCATTCCAGAGTTCTTAAGTAGGTACCTACTTGTGTTTTCCACTTTGAAAATATTCTACCCAAACAAACCTTCTTCTTTTGAATATGTAATCTGTGGCTAACCAGAGTAGTATATCTATGGGCTAACCTCAGTACAACATGGCGGATCCAATCTTTTTCTTACTAATTTTAAAACATTATGGCAACAGCTTTTACATATTGGATTTCATTCAAACTACTCTAAACCTTCCCGGCACTAATAACAACAAACTGTGCTATTTTCAGCGAAACCGTTCCATTAATTTTCGAGAAAATCGGGGACACAGACAAACATCCATTTTTATATATGGAGATAAGTATTTATTGAACGCAAAAAAATGTTTGGTTTCTTAAAATCAGGAAAAATTTGTTAATATTATATACGTTTGTCTGCGTGCATTGATAACTTGTCGAGAGGTGCGGTAGTGAACAAGAGGGTTTCACTCAATGTGTTACGATACGCAGTTGTCTGTAGTAGCCAGCTGTTATGGACATATCATTCGTTTTATGCGAGGCCGATGTTTTTCCCCACTTTCAGCACGTAAACACACTATTGCCCTTAAATATAAACTATTTATTTTTATTCAAATTAAAAATTACTAAATTCTAAATGTCCTGTATACTAAGTGTACAGTGCCGGAGCTTGCTTCTAGTACCTTAAGGGAAGGGTTAAAATCGATTGTTTGTGTTTTTTAATAGGTTTACTCATTTATAAAAGTTTTATTAATGTAAGCGTAATGAGCAAGATTAAGATAGGGACGCTTAGATGGTTTGGGCATGTAGAGCGAATGAACAAAGAAATGAATGTAAGGAGAATATATGACGCGAATGTGAATGGAAGAAGAAGTCGGAATAATGTATGAGACGTTGTATGAATCTGAATGAAGCAAGAAGCGTATGGCAAGATTGAGTTGTTTGGCGGTCCGTCCTTTCTGCCTACCCCTGCGGTGAAACGGCGTGATGGTTAGTTAGTTAGTAATTTATTTATTTATGGAAGTTTCCATTATTGTGGAAAACCTTTTTTTTATAGCTAAACACATTAGCTAAGATCATTGAAATCAATTACCCAGGAAGTTAAATCTTGAAGTCGAAATTTATTAAATAAACAACGCCGAATCAAATCAAATAATGAAGTCATAATTTTATCTGATGGAAAATTCTAGCACTCGATGGTTATCATTTTTTTAATCCAAATTAATATTTTAAGAGGTCCCAACTAAATGGCAAGCTCTACCTTTTTTAGGTTCAGTTTCTTTTTTGTGCTTCCATTATTGTGGATAATGTTTTTTTTTTTTCCAAATCATCGTGCTTCTGTTTTATTCGTGAATGATGATATGATAGAGCAAATACTATTCATATGAATTCCTTGCGAAGGCGTGAAAAGTTATCAATAAGAAGTGCGGATTACATTATAAATAATTAAGTAGTACGCAATTTTTCCATTAACTCCATAGGAGTATTTATCCATCTGCATCACTGACGTCAGATTGAATATACTTTTTTTTTATATGAATACCGCACAAGAGTCCCAACTGCTCCCAACCGTCTGGAGCCAGTGAGACTATGGCATCCCCAATTGGGGTATGTTGTGAGGCTGAAGATATTGGGGAGGGGAAGGAGAAGCGGAGGAGAAAGGTGGGGAAATACCTGGCTATTCAGATCTGATCACCAAACACGGCTAAAAGTCATTTCAAGCAACGTTTCAATTCTGAATGGTGGTCTTTCACCAGGGTGATACTGAGAGTATCTTCCACTCTGGAACATGCTCAAATATGCTATATATTATTTTTAAATGAATTAATTGTGAAACAGCACAAATTAATTAAATAAAATTAACTTGCACACGCCAGGATTTGAACCCGCTACCATCGGATTCGTAGTCGAGAGCCTTACCCCTCGACCATGGAGGCCGTCTTGTCCTAAGTATCATTTCGACGGCTGGAGGCAAAGGTAATGTCATACCCATTTTGGCACCAGCTTAGTATACTGTCCTCCACATTTGTTTCGCGTGATATTGACTGCGGTAAGCAAATTACAAAATGTGACACTTATTTTGGCACCAGCTTAGCACACCTTCGTCTACGTTCGTTTCTCGTGATTTTGACTGCGGTAATCAAATTATGAAACATTTATAAAAAGGGTCAAACTAAATACTCTAATAAAATATTCGGTTTTTGTAAACAAGCTGATCCTTTTTACTTGTTTATTTTACTTAAATTCGTCGTACGCCTAATTCGCCCCCCTTATTTTTGTTTCTTCCCCTTGCGTGTTAAGGCATCTGTATGAATTATTTGGTCCGTTATCTTCATCAATAAGATAAAGGCTTTTAAAATATTCTTTCCCACTATAATAATAAAAGGTTGTGATTTCTGCTGTCTATTCTGGGATTTTTACGTGAACGTGTGAACCAATTTAAATTAAGTTTTCTTTTTAAATATACTGATCACTGCTTGTTAGTAGTAGTGGTGCCATCTCTCCGTAGTAAGCAGAGAAGATCTAAACCTATCATGAAACATTCAGAACCGAAATGAAATAATTTAAAAAACAACAACAAAATTTTCCCGTTTTACACAAATGTCAGAGTGGTCGTAATTTCTGTCTTTATTTCATCGTAGTAGTAAGTCTTCTCTATCCCGTAATTTCAGTATCCCCCTGCCATTCTTATGTGTGTTAATTGCATTCGTTAGCGTCGGTAGCGTGTGTGGCTGCGGCGTGTGGTGTTGATCCAAGGAATGATTCACTGATTCGGGAAATAGCACCACTCCACAGTCCACATTCCACACTCGACCAGTGTTTGACTCATCGACTCGTGTCCACGAGAGATGAGAATTACCTTCATGGAAATTCAACACATGTATAAATCGGCACACTCTTTAAAAGTGATAAAAATAACTAAATAAAATAAAATAAAACCTGAAGTAACCTAACCTAATTAACCATTTTATTGTTTTAAATTTTTTTTTAATATTTTATATTTTTTAAAAACCCGTCCAAATTAGAATGGGGGGAGGGGGAGTAAATAAAATCATTTTAAATATGTCGTCAATGTGGATTAACCGCAGTTTGAAAATGGCCTCGAACGCCGAAATAGCTGTCACAATAATAAAAACTAAAAATACTCGATAATAAAATTATTAAATTTGATTTACATTAAATTTAAAAAATAAATGGAGCTCTACGAATTAAACACAAAAACAATTAATGCTATTATACTCGTCGTAAACCGTTGCAAACAAACGCTCTCGCCTCCGTCGCTGATCGTTACGAAACGCTTTTTTAATTTATGACGTTAAGTTTAATTGTAACATCATTTTTTTTTGTTTATTTGGGAGACCAACAGTTTACATAAAAAATAAGTATAATGAATAAGTTATATAAATTTACATTTACAGGTTTCCACTTGGGTAATACATCATATACATGATTTTTTAAACTTCCTATTGATCTACTCTCCATAAGTTGAGCTCCAGTAGCTCGTGGTTATGGGGGAGTATTTACATACGTAATGATAAAAAAATAAAAACAATTCAATATGTAAACAATATTAAAAACTTATTAAATAACTACAAACCAACATAACAATTTTAGAATAATTTTAGAAAAATAACCAAATAGTAAATACGCTAGATAGTATACATTAAGGGTACAATATATCATTATCTAAGTTCAGGGAGTGAACTTGCTTTTCGAATTGTTCATATTTCAATGTTTCGGTTACATTAATTTTGTTTTTGCATAATAATATATTGTACCATCTTATACCTAAATACAAGCAGCGATGCGGTGCTGTGTCGTTCTTAGCATTGGGAAGGCTTATACTATCAGTGTAGTGAATTTTATTGATGAAAATATAAATACTATAAACATGTTCCTGTGAAAGTTGATAAATAATCGTGATTATCCGCAGAGCAAATAATACAAGGAGCAGGGGGCAGCTAGGCGTGCTGCCAATTGAAATAAAACAGCAACTAAGTAAAAAGGTTCGGCTTGTTTACAAAACCGAATATTTTGTTGCCAAAATGGGTATCACGTGACCTTTGCCTCCAGCCGTCGAAATGGTACGTTAGGGCAAGTCTATTATTTTTGACGTCAGTGTGAATATCTGATTTCCAGACATAATTTCTCATTGACTAGAATTGACAATAAGACCTAATAAGAGGTTACAAGAGACTAGAAGAGCCAAGAAGAGCAAGAAAGGTCACAACGAGGCAAGTAGATACAATAAGAGACCAGCATAACCAAGAAGGAAAAAGTGGTTAGAAGAACTAAGAAGATGCAAGAAGAGGTGAGAAGAGGGTAAAATAAAAGCTCAAACAATTCCTTTATTCCTACTTATCCTAAATTCCAAAATTGGCTTATTAGGTTGCTACCGGTATACCCGTTGATTAAACTCCAACATTCTTCCTATCAACAGAGCACGTTTTCCAAGTTCTAACAAAACAGTAAACCCTGGTGTACCGGTCGCACCGGGACAGGAGTGCTCCTGGCTGGGGTGGTATATTCGTATCGTGTCGTATCGTATCGATTTAATCATCGCAGTCAATTTCAACTTCAGCCTGTAATTCATCCCAATCATACGCTTAGTTTTCATCACAATTACAAGCAATGTATTAATTGGCTAACAGATAACAATTTCCCATCAAACGTTCCCATTCTCGGAACATTTAATTCTTGCTGATATTCCGACTAATGATTGTCTCCAAATCGATTGTCAACCACCGAATTCGTCAATAATAGGGCCCTTGTGATTCCCAGCCGAACAGAAGTCTGTTGTGGTCGCTAACAATTCGTGAATCAGCTCTAATTTCCCGCAACGTGTATTATTATCACTGATCGGCTTTTCTCACGGCCAAGTTCATATCACACAACCATATCCGATCGCATCTGAAATCATTTTCCATATACGCTTCGTGCTTCTTTATACAATGTTTGACAATGAACACCGATGTTTGGCGCGGTAGGGATCGTTCAGTATTTTAACCAGTACCTACCTGAAATAAAGGTCTATTCACATTTACGAGCACCGCGCAGTGCAGAACAGCACATTACAGACATGACAACATTAGTTGCCTACACTACCTACATCTTTTTTTAATTATTAACATTTAAAGTTCCGATAATCCACTTTTTTTAGTTTGTCTAATGAGAGCTTGTTATTCAAACTCAATATTTACAATATATGCATATATATATATATATATATATATATGCATATATGCATATATATATATATAAAATTAAAATAAAAAAAAAAACCTATATAAACAAACTTAAAACATAAATATTTCTCAGGAATCTTACTCGAAAATAGTTCTACAAAAATATATTTAAAAAAAAATAAAAGCATAAACGACAACAATAAATCATACATAAAATAATATTTCCTAATTATCTAATATAAATAGCTTCTTTCAGCTAGCCAAGTTTTCAATATATTTATTAATTGTTATTTTTTTATTATTTCAGCGGGTAACATATTTATACAGCTAGGATATGTACGCTGTAATATGAACAAATTCATATTATAGCGTACTTGAGCGTAACGTATCCGCGCATTCACGGGCCAGCACCGACCGAGATTGTCACCAAGAATATTTTGACGTTGCTGGTGGCCGCGCCCGCGCAGTTTGTACGAATACCAGTGGCGGCTCGTGGATCCGAATGTGTGTCGGCACACATACTCGTATACCTATCATACACAATTAATATTTTGGATATGAAGAAAACAGCGTAATTTTAACTCAATTTCTGATGTAGTTCAGTCATATAATATAATAGTTACGAAAAAAATTAAGCTACTTATCCTTTTTTAATGTTTTCATGTAATAATAAATTATTATAAGAACAAATAAATTGATATTGCTTTATTAGGTATTTAATAATCTCGTTATCTTTTAACGAACTCGACATGAAGACTCTGTTTTAAATATGTATTTATCATTTTATCCCCCCTGTATAATCTTCCATTAAAAATCAACATTTAGCAAAGTGAAAAAGCTATATTGATTCATACCCATATTTCCTATGCGGTGAAATTATAAAACGAACTAAGAAATGAGAATTGCGAGAAGTAGAAACGATTTTTTCTGTGATACTCTATTCCGTACAAGGGTACAATATAATTGAGCCCGGTTTCCATACAAAACGTTCCCATAGAAAAATAATGCAATACCGAATGCGCATGTGTTGAGGACCCGATATTCAGACATCATTTAGGATGTGCCCCGCCAACTAGAATAAAATCAGTGTTCGCTGACCGCTAGGCTGTTAGGTGAATGTCTCTGCTGATAAAACGTGTCAAGAGATGGCTGTAATTATTTGCAAAATTACACATCGCCTTATAAATTTGCCGCTAAATATAAACTCGATTTGTATTTAAAGTATTATTTTTAAAAGTAATTCGTTATAAATTAGGTGCGGCACATGCCGAAGTGCCCTTATTGAATAACCGTAACAAATACCGTTAGCAACCCCATTTTCGTCAGTTGGCGTCATTAGACGCAGATATTGCTAAATTCGAGAATATGGATAACGATAAATGGATTGAATTGGTCAGGGAATTTAGATTATAAAATAATAATAAACGTGGGAATAGGATTATAAAATTCTCAACCATGTCGTGGCAGACGCCAACGCTCGGTTGACAGCCGTACTCGCGCCTGTGCTGTGTCTGTGCTGTACTGTTCTGCTCTGCGCGGTACTGGTAGATGTGAATAGACCTTAACAGTAATGTTTATTAATTACTCGCATCATATTGTGAGGCATTTTCCTCCATACAGATTGTCACCAGTCGTCCAGTTCTCCGTTCGTCCGCATTATATCGCGTGTTCAGTGTTCAGAGTATGGTTGTTCATTTTCTTTCGCTGTATTATATGTATAATATTGGGTGTTAGTGTCGGTGGGTTGCTGTTCTATAAAAAAGTGCATTTGTTAAACATAAAATTGTATAGTTTATTTTACTGACGTATATAAATAATATTTATTCCACAGTGCTTGAAAACATTGCTAATATTTATTTAATTTTTAAAGTATATTTTGGTTTATTCGTGTAAAATCTGCTTGATAATTTCATTTTAGTTGACATTTTGATGCCAGTGGACGAAGCAGTTGTCAGTTAGGTTTTTAAATTCGTATTTTTATGTCACGAAAAGAAAGTTTCAGATAAATTTCATCATTATCTTTTTCAGTTTTTGTTTTTGTCTGAAATTTTCACGTTTGTATTCGATCAAAATTACTGCTTAATGTAATAACAATATAATGAACAATTGTAAAATGAATGAGTGGTTCTATTCGCTAATTAATATTTGGAGGTTGGAATCCGCCAGTTTAGTTTATGGGTCCATTGTTGATTATTTACGAGGAACAGCTGTTTTTGGATTCTCGTGGAAAACCAATGGAATCTATTTTGAACGTCTGTCACAGTTATTTTAATTTATTTTTACGTCTTTATAGCTATTTTCAATTATGTTTTTGGCAATGATTCCCATTTTTTCTACGATCATTCCCAAATACATTTTTACAGTTCATTTGAAGTATAATATGTTAAACACCGTTTTCGCTATGCTCTGAGGTAGTTTACAAAATTTTTGATTACATTTTGCCTATCTTTGAACATTATGGTAGTTATATATTCACGTGTCATTTTTATTTTCCATCAAAACCATGCTATAAATAATTGTTTTATATTGTCATCGCATGTTCTGTTTTGTACAACTACTACGTCGTGCAGTCCATAAAAGCTGAAAAGCTGTGCCTACCCTAAGAAAAACGATCTAAATAAAGAAATTAAACTATAATCGAACAATACGACAAATTTATGATGAAAATGTTTTTTCTCGTGAATGATGGTAAGGAACCTTGTACGCCCATTTATTCGGTTGGCGATGAACAATCAGCGGAAGGTAATAGTAAAATAGCCATTTTCAAGTATTCAAGGAAAAACTACGCACATCCATCTTCACAGTTTGCAATCTTGTCGTCGCTATTTTCCCTTGTCCCGATGTTCCTCCAGGAGCATTTAATTCTTATTTAACAAATACCTTTCGTTGATCATATTATGTACGAGTATAATTTCTATAGCCCTGTTTTGGTGAAAAACCACACCCTCTCCCCGAAGTGACACTTTATATTTTATTATTATTTCTATAATATGACTTTTCTTATACTTACTGTAAAGTTTGTAAAACGCTCTATGTAATTATGTATTTTTTGGTTTATAATATGTATATCGTTATTTCTCTTTTGTAAACCGTTGAATAATGTCTCATCCTGAAAAATGAATCCTTTTTACTTATAATTTCACATTATTTTTATCAAGATTTGACGCATGGTTAATTCATTTCTACCGCAATATCCTCCGTGTGTCATTGGAGGAGTGCTTCCACCCACTTTGTACTTATTACTACTGACAATTAGTTAAGTATCTTTATGTTGCTTGGTAGGTTGATATTTCCCCTTTTGTATAACATAATTATTTTATATTTTGTCATTTCATTTAGTTGCAGTACAGTGCCTACGCGTAATTGCCGCGATTAGAGATGGAATCCAGTGATCTGTACGGTACCTACTCATTTAACTAGATTCGAGACAGAAAAGCGTTTAGCCATGTTATTTATGCGACGAACTTAGTTTGAAAACGACGGAAACTGTTATTAATTTTTACAGTTTGTTTTTCTTCAAACATAATTGCTTCAAAGTGTTTAATGCCGTATAAATTATGAGTATTGAATGTCCTCCGCGAGACTGCGCGGTATGACTCATTGCCGTCAGGTTTATGCCGTGTTTATTCTAGTTTGAACTAATTTAAATATAGACATAAATATTTGCATTTCTCCCACATATTTGGTCTCAATTAGTATGCATGTCTCGCTGTTAGATAAACATATATTTTAGTATGAACAAGGTTTTGATTTTCAATAAGGAACTCCGATCCATTTTTTTCTTACTATAATTATTGACGTATTATAGTTTTCATAGTTAAATTATTTTTCTAAGTTTCAATTTTTCAAAGCCCGCCAAAACGCTCCAAATCTATGGCTGATTAATTTTGATCAGTTTTGAGGTTAGAATGTCAAATGTCAAAACAACGATGAGCTTTACCGTACATAATTTTACTTTCTATTCATAGTAAACCATAACTAAACACAAGTAAGACAATTATGTACCTTTTTAGAAACTTACTCAAAGAATAGTAATAGTATTTAACATTGACACTATCATAATATCCGTATTGATAATTGATTTGATCATGAATACTCTAATTTCTTTCATTAATAGTTTTTTTTATATTGAACAACAATTACAGAGCTTAAAGTCACCCAAATTAAGTTTAAATTTCGCAAAAACTAAAAATATACATTTTTGAAATACAAAACATAATCGAAGAATTAAAAATGTCCATACTAATCCAAAAACATTATGTTCACGTGACGTCAGATGCTCCAAATGCAATGGTATCAACATACCAAGATGTTTCGATGGGATGATTTTTTATTCACTTTTAAATAACGATTTATAAATTCTACGTATAATTATATATATAAATATAATACTTATATAAAAGTTATATATCATGTCCAGAATCGGCGTTTGCTGTTCTAAATGAATATATATTTTTAAAGCCTTCATTTTCACCGGAGTTCCTTATTAGAAACATGTACATATTGGGAAAACCTCCACGATCTGTAGTTTTTAGTACAAAGATTTTTCCTAATGAGGGGTGGTCTGTCATCATGGATAATCATCGTGAATAATCCTCTCTTACAGCTATAGCTATCAGCGGTATGCCTAGTTACATAAATCTGTCACTGTATCCAAGACATCATTGGTGATCAAATCGACGTTTATTTATCGACCGGAGAAGCTGTTATAAGTTTAATTTGATACCCATCACAACTCACAACGCATGTCCGCGAATATGACTAAGTAACATATCTAAATATTAACGTGACGACTGACGGAGAATGAACAATAAAGTTGAATCGATATCGCGATCGTAAATATAATATTTACTACTGTCATAATACTGGAAAATAAAAAGATTTAGTTTCACGGCGCGATGGAATATCTATTTCACGGTCAGGAGGCAGTAAATTTGTGCCGTAAACTCGATGAAACTAATACGTATTGAAAAGAGGATGAATAAATTGAACACATGAGTTTATAGTTTCTTAATTTGACGATTGAAAGAAAGTATATCGAGCACCTGCATTATATGCAGATTAACGATAATGACCACGGGAAAATCATTAATTTAGTATTCATATTGGAAAATACTTTGTTTTTAATACAAACAACAATAAATTCATAAAATGGACAGAGCTACATAATGTGAGGTTCGTGTAGATACATATTCTTAGAAAGAAAAATATAAGCGGGAAAATGTATAAGGTTTCTTGTTCGGCATTATATATTTTTAAGGTTATGAATTTATCTTTCTTGCTTGTCGTTTGGATGCCGTAATTGATTTGACAGCGAAAGTAATGTCTTGTGACGACTATTACTATCTCTAAACAAAGAAACATTCATTTGAAAATTTTGTTTTATTCCAAACATTTATTTTTTTTCAAAATATATCTAAATAATATTTACGTAGAAATTCTGAATGCGTAGGCTTAAGAGCGAGTTTATTTGGAATGTATTACTTTATCTGTCCCTGTTCTACCGGTATTTTAATGGTTGATGCTCTGAGGAACTAGCGTCATTGATCCCTTCGGCACTGGTGCATAGTCGGGAAACACGCCAAACGCGCGCCCAACATTTTCACACGATTGAAATTTGTCACATGAGAACGGGTCGCTTCTACGACTCGTTCTTGTGTTTAACAGCTCGGCTGTGGAATGATCTGCCGGTCTCTGTGTTTCCTCCCTCCTACAACATGGGTCTCTTCATGTTCCGAGTTCACTCCTTCCTATCCTCTAAAAGACCCTCCAAACAGCATCCCCAAAGATGAATAGGCCTTGAGGGAAATTATTTCCCTCAGAGGCTCCTATCTAACACGATTAATCGTTACCCATTTAGTTTATGTTAAATGCTTATTTAATGCTTTACCTATTTTTTTTTTAAATTGTGTATTACATTCACACGGTTTACGGTCAATCTAACCCATCCATTAATAATTCGTCTGGAAAACAGGTAGACAGTCCTCTAAGATACTTTTCTTTGAAAAAAATATGATTTTTTGCTGAAAGTGGTGTAGTGCAGTGATACAGAATCAGCGTGAAGTGAGTGACCACAGTTACGATGCTCCAAGTGAAGTTCAAAGTGTCGGGCGAGGCACCGCGGCGCCCTAGCGGCGGGCGGCGGCCCTCGGGCTCCACCCTGCGCTCGAACAGGGCTCCACAAGGCTACCCAGGGGACAGGAAGTACCGCACGCTCGAGGGGCCCCCAAGGCCGGGCAGTAGGATCAGATTCGACGACGTCTACTATGAAGGGGGTAGGTTTTCATCATAATCATCTTCCAAATCAATATTTCAGGTTTTTATTTCATTTTTCAGTATTAATGTCCAAGAGTCCTATGTTAATCGCCGTGTAGGCGCGAATAGTAGAAATGGCAATTTTCCTCCATATGCAAAAGAATATGCAATTCAATTCGTACCACGATGAACATACTGTGTCCTTTTTACGTGTGTTCAAAACTATTCTGTTTTATTAGCGCAGGGTGTGCGATGTCAAAAATCCAGCAAAAACTCTGGCAGCGGATTTTAATCTGTTAGTTTTTTTTTATTATTTATAGGCAGTAGGCACAGACCGGGAAACCCTGAAAACTGGGAATTCCATTATATCCTTTCGTACAGTAAAAGTCAGTTCATTTGTTCATTAGAATTCTAATTCACCATTAGGTATTAATTGTATTACTAGGCACTGTCTAAAAAGATTACAAATAAATTCAGGCAGAATCTTGTAGTTCTGAAAAAAAAGGGAGCGGTCAAATATATATGGGAATTAATTGAAGATAATATTGACAGAGGATATTGACAGTTCTTAGAAATAGAAGTATGATACCGATAAAAATGACGGGACGGATTGGGATAGCTGTAGCTCAGTCGTAAAGGTCTGTGTAAAAAGGTGGTTTAATATCTGACAAAAGGTTTTTAATGCGACAATAGTATAGGTAAATTTTTAATTAATGGTAAAGATAAAGAAGACAGTTTAGGCCAGTCCGGCATTTATTCACTTCAATGCAATGATTGCCCGGCGTTCTATGTAGGCAAAACGTCGCGTAATGTTAATATCCGGGTAAAAGAACACTTAAGATTTCTAAATAATAATGGTTTATCCGAATTTGCCAACCTTCTCTTAGAAATAGACCACACATTCAATAAAAATACAGGCACTAGTTTACTGCATAAAAATGGAACAGGTGTATTCGACTAGATAACTTGGAAGCGTTTGAAATAAGGAAAGCCAAAAACACTAATAGTAGACTCATAAATAATCAAATAAATTTAAATAAAAGTCCAATTCTTAAATTATTCCCAATAAACAAAGTACACAACCTTCCAGGTCAGCAGGTACCTGCTGATTTCCCACCCTTGGCCCTTCACTCGCCTGTTTTTATCAATCTATAACACATGCGTATCTTAGTTCATAGTTTCGTTGTATACTGCCCTGATGAAGCTACGGTAGTAGCGAAACCCGGTCGGCAAAAGTATGAAATAAAAGTGATGTAAACAAAGTTATTGTTTTATTTTTTTTTTAGTTAAAAATATATTACATGAGGTTTATAAGCTTCAATAAGTTATTCCAAAATTGAATATTAATAGTATTATTTACGGTTTATAATGACCCAAATCGAATTTTTCGTTTTTCGTCAAAATAAATAAATTATGTGACACCTCATAAGTGCGCCCCTGTATATACAAAGCACATACGAGTACAGGGGAACTACATCGCTGCCCGGTTGGGCAACATTGTAAGGCGGGTTAAGGAGGGGGCTGTAGGAAGGGATTTGTTATTGCGGGCCTTGAAGAGGCCCGGATTAAATGCAGGAGGTAAGACGCATGCTGGTAGCTCGTTCCACATACATATAAACGAGTCTGCGAAATGACCCGTTCTCATGAAGCCAACATCAATGCACAATTTCGGGTATACTTGAAAAATTACCCACAGTCTACCTTCGGTCGTAGAGCAATCCACGCCAATACTACCTTTATTGTTAAATTGCCATGAAAAACCTGATACTAATTGAATTGGGACATCTCGGTTGAATTATAACTCGTGTGAGTAATATTTTCGCCTGGATAACCCCTAACTTAGTTTAAAACAACTTCTAATCAGCAATTTCGGAAGAATGACGGACTTTCAGTTAGTTGTTAGACAAAACTCGTGAAAACAAACAATATGGCGTAAGGTGTATGGGACACCTGTGGGTGTCTCGTAGAAGCTATGGGGGGTGGAAATTATAATCATACATCCATTAAATTACTATTTTTGCCGGCTGTTAGAATACTAATTCCGCTGATGTTACAGTGAAAACATCCCCGCCTCTCATCACCACGTTTCTCGCGAAACGATAATGCTGAAAATATCTGTATATTTTTTAACAATATTCGTTGATGTCAGCGTATTATTGTTTGCATTTTATTATGTGTAACAAACACGTTACCTCTGATCAAAAGGCCAGCGGAACACCGCCTCGGTCGACTGAGTCGCCTCAGTCCGACGGTAAAACAGATCTACCTTTATTTATCTTGAAGCATCGCTGCGCATCTATAAAAATATGTGTTTGTTTTTATAAATTCCGTTCGCGGACGGTGATGTAACCCGAGCTACATTATATGTGTATATTAGTTTAGTAGACCACTTCTCCGATATAGTATACACTATACATTATACAGCAGGGATGGCCAGTGCATCGATCGCGAATGTGTTTTTGGTCGATCGCGGGTAAGTATTTACATTTTTTACTTGCAATATGCTCAGGAACAACTGAGTAAAGTTTGTCGGGTACGTGCCGTTACACCCTGCACAATGGTTAATCCAATATACCACACATAATATCAATGTTGTTAACAGAGTTGAACGTGAGATTTAAGGATTTCTCTAAATTAGAAGATGTTGCTACGTTTATGTCGTTTCCATTTAATGATAGCGTTTTTTAAGATATAGATTGTACACATTTTGCCACGCTTGAAAAAGAAATATCGACACCAAAATTGAATGTGATCCTAAAAGCTAGAACTGTAAGTCTTGATATTAAATCAAATAACCACATCCTTGAAAAGTTGGAGCATATTTAACTTTCTTTTCTGGCTCCACATATCTGTGCCAATCGATTTTTCTTCAATTAATGCAATAAAAATGAAGCATCGCTTAAGATTAAGGCGATCCACTTCCTAAAATTCGAACGAAATCACGCACCCCTTATGCAGGTGGTGACAAGGTTGAAATTCCCGCTCAACTCCGGCCGCATGTTTCGATTTACCCAAAAAAACATCACCAAAATGCGTGCTTTATTTTATTTTGTAAAGCTCAGGCATAATTATTAAAATGTCTTACCGCATGTTCTAAAAAACTTAATTTGCTACAATGGCTGACAATACAGAAAAAGGGTTCGTAAGTAGGAGATTTTGCCCTTTAAACATTTTTTAATCAATCCTCAAACCGAAAACACATGATTTCGCATTACTTTCCGTTGCATCGCCTTAACTAATGATAATTTGATTGCATGTTTACGTCTACCGGTAACTTCATATAAAGTGCAATACGAAAAAAAATGGTTTTAGTACTGAAATACATAATTTGATTATTGTTGTTAATTCGATTATTTATTATTAAGTTATTTTTTATATTTTTAAATTATCGGTTTTCAAAATAGATAGCTATGCGTATTCGAAATGTAATGATATATGACAAGCGATATCACTCGGTCGCCACAATAAATATTTTTTTACATGAATACCGCACAAGAGTCCCAACTGCTCCCAACCGTCTGGAGCCAGTGAGACTATGGCATCCCCAATTGGGGAATGTTCTGAGGCTGAAGGTATTGGGGAGGGGAAGAGGAAGGTGGGAAATACCTTGCTATTCAGATCTGGTCACCAAACACGGCTAAAAGCCATTTCAAGCAACGTTTCAATTCTGAATGGTGGTCTTTCACCAGGGCGATACTGGGAGTATCTTCCACTCTGGAACATGCGCAAATATGCTATATATTATTTAAAAAAAAAAAAGAATTAATTGTGAAACAACACAAATTAATTATTACAATTTATTTAATCAACAAGTAGCTCGTAGAAAAAAAGTGTGGCCATCCCTGCTATACAGTGTATACACCCAGCGATACAGCCATGGCTCTTGTGCATTATACATTGTGCTCACTGAAAACCTTCGGCAGAACCGCAACATAAAATGTAACTGTGCTATCTGGAGTCTGTGATTTATGCCCGAGCGGGATATATTCATTTAACCTCTTTTGTTCTGTTCAAGAACCAAACGAAGGCTTTCATTTCTAATATTGTAAAACTAATTTATTACTGCTTTGTGGTGTAAATAACGCCTTATGGACCTTCCACACGACTGGTTTGCCCGGTACTAACCTTTCGATGCGGTGGCCTTAGTCAGTATCGGGTAAACCAGTCGTGTGAAGGGACCATTACAGCTGGATTTATTAGCATTTTTGTGACTGCTGTTTCGCCTCATATCAAAATATTTGATATTAAACAATTTTACGGCCACTCGCACATAAGATATTTAAAAGGTTAGAAAAATCTTAAAAATGTGTGTGCAAAGAATCTTTTCTTGTAGAATAAATCTCTTTGGACTGCACCCCCCTGTATTGGCAATGTGTACAAGTTTTATTTTTGTTCTTTGGTCGCATTCAAATTGAATTCATAACTTTTATGTCGCACACACAGAGCAAATAATACATAGAGATGCCCCGACACACAAGGAAAAGGAACCAAAATAAGGGGGGCGAGCTAGGCCTGCCGCCAATTTAAGTAAAACAGCAAATAATTGAAAAGGTTCGGCTTGTTTACAAAAACTGAGCAGAGTATTTAGTTTGACCCTTTTTAAAAATGTTTTGTAATTTGCTTACCGTAGTCATAATCACGCGAAACAAACGTGAACGACAGTGAACTAGGCTGGTTCCAAAAACGGGTCACGTGACCTTTACATCCAGCTGTCGAAATGGTGCTTAGGGCAAGTCTATTAATTCGGAAGTCTGTGGTCGCACATGATTTTGACGCCGCTGAACGACCGATCCCAAAAAACTTCACGAACCTCATCTTTCGAAATCCATGAAAACAGATGGCTAATAGTTTAGTACTCAACGAAGCCAGAGGTCGCTCAGTTTGGTTGATGAGAGCGGCCGTAAAAAAACTCAAAATAATAAATAATACGTCATCAGCATTCCATATTGATGAACTTCTTTCTGCTGAGAGGTCAATACCGTGCAGAGGCGTGCATTCCATAGAGGCACATAAGCGCTGCCTATCCTACCCCACTTAAATAAAAATATAAACTGTATTCAAATTTATAAAATTATTGCAAGAAATTAATCTATATTTTTAAAAATACGCGTGAAGATTAGGAAAGCAGGAACTAAGTATGCATAATGACGCACATGTCATATTCACTGTATTCTACGCAAAATATGTACATGTGAGCGCAATGCGCGTTCAAGGGAAGACTGGTTTGTGTTAGTATCGAAAAAGGCTGTGCCTTTCCGCACAAATCACAAATGTAGCAATCAGTGCCATCTGTTGGTACCTCTATTAATTAGTACAACTTAACTAACGAAATAATTATGATATTCTTTAGCTTTCTTTCATACATTTGGGCGGTCGAAAAAATATGGAAATTTTATGAATCCAGTAATTTACTTGAAATTTGCATAAATGAAGTGGTTATTTGGATATTTGATGTGGCAGGTAATCCCAACCAACGTCGGCCAAAGCCATCAACTTTGCCATTTTAAAGATATCAATTAAGTCGCTGTTTTGCCTACTGCTTACCCCGATCAAAAACCCTGTGCGCGCCACTGATACCATGACAATATCACTGCAATTCCATTTTAGTTAATTGATGTCCAATTACCAGTGGGATGTTCACGAAGCTTGTGGTCGTGAGTGATATCCATCGTTAATCAATCCGATGTGAATGCGATAGTAGGAGTGGTTGAAATAACCGAAGTGGTGAAAATTCAGTCAAATTTTGGTAGACTATTGTAACCCTTTTTTGTGAAATTTCAATTGATGTGCGTTTTATAAAGTTGGTAAATAACTTTAAACTCTAGATAAGTTACCTTAAAACATTCAGCCTTTCACATAGATAAAACTAGATGTTATAAACATGTTACATACGAAAATTACGCACCCGAAATTGTGGAGTTTCGCATGTAAAAACTGTTGTGGACTGTAAATAACAAAGACGATAATAATGATGGTTTTGGTTGATTGCAATAAGGGACAGTTTTAAGGTTAAAAAGGTCCAGGAAAACCAAACACTTACCGAATGAAGTAGAGAGTTGTTTTTTCTTCTCCGAACAAGAGAGCACTCCAAACAATTACTGTCAGATCACTGTTTTCCATTTTTAAAAACGTTGTGTTCGGCTTGGGAAGGTCAGGACTGTATAAATAGCAAATAAAGTAGGAAACAAACACATTATCATTTCAGAACCTAACAATAATAATAAAATAAAAAGAAACAAAGATCTAAATTTCAGAGTAATGTAAACGGAAAATGTGATATTTACAGTCTGACATTTAGACAAAAATGCGGGCGCTGCAATCGTTTAAAATGTTTTAAATGGTATCACCAAGAAGGGTCATAAGAAAATATTGTAATAAAAAAAACCACAAAGGTCCAACTGCATATTTTTTACTTTAACCGTGTTTAGAAATTATTGGTACGTTCCGAAAGGATATATCATATTCTAAGACAGTTTTATGTTAAAACTTTTTTCTTTATTTAACACTTTGCAAGGAACATGGAAAGGTTTGTTTTGTATTTCAGAAATCTATATATCGAAATAATCATGTATCAGATGTTAGATAAATAAATAAACAAAATCAAATTCACACATCAAAATTATATATTTTTTTAAAAGACGTTAAAAAATTAATTATGTTTAGCGTTGTTTCTTTGAACAAAATTTCAAATGTGAATACGTGAAACATTTGTATGTGAAGAACAAATTTCAAAGACGAAGTAAGTAGCTTTGTGTTGCCATAGTAATGACATTTTGTAGTCCCAAAATAATAAATATCTACAATTATATGCCAAGCTATATAAATTTAAGAAGGACGGTAGGTAGTTGCCTACATAGATAAAAAAAAGTACCTTTCAGAATCAAAACGTTACTTGAAATGGGTTTAGCCGTGTTTGGTAACTAGATCTGAATAGACCCCACCTTCCTCTTCCCTTCACTAGTACCACAAACAGTCTCACAACACGCCACCTGTGACCTAATGCCACATTTAATAGTTACATTTTTTTTAATTATTTGGGCTATTATTGTGTATGGTATATTTATTTATACGTTGATATTATTTTTTTTTTAAAAACATATTCCAATTGGGGACGCCGTAGTCTTACTGGATCCAGACGGTTGTGAGCAGCTGGGACTCTTGTGCGGTACTCACATAAAATAACGGTTTTTACCTGTGATTTTTTAGTTTTTTAGTCGCAATTTAGAGTTGTGGATATAATAATCTTTGAAAGAAATAAAAATTCTAATTTCACCCTTTTGTGAATTTTTCTGTTTCTCGTAAAATATACTATGGTTAAAGATCTTTATTTCATTCATTCATTGATAAACTAGCTGATGTGTACCCGGTGTTGATCGGGATAATATATATATATTTTGGAATAAAGTTGTGAAGTTGTGAATTCTTGCTTGTCGTTTTGGTGCCATAATTGATTTGACAATGAAATTAATGCTTTGTGACAACTATTACTATCTCTAAACAAAGAAACATTCATTTGAAAATTTTAATATATCAAATTGTGTTTTCCATTTTGAAAATATTCTACCCAAACACATCTTCTTCTTTTGAATATGTAGTCTTTGGCTAACCAGAGTGGTATGTCTATGGGCTAACCTTTATACAACATGGCGGGTTCAATGTTTTTCATACTAATTTTAAAACTCTATAGCAACAGTTTTACATGTTGGATTTCTTTCAAACTACTCTCTAAACCTTCCCGGCACTAATGAGAACAAACTATGCTATTTTCAGAGAAAATCGAGGACACACAGACAAATATTCATTTTTATATATAGAGGTTGAATAAAGTTAGGTTCAAAGTTTCTTAATTATATTATTATAAAAAAAAAAAAACAAATGTCTTTCTTGTTCCACCTTGTCCACCGCTAGAATTGTGCGTGATTCTGCCCGTTTTATGTATCTAACCATTTCACCATCAAGGTACATATTATTAGTTAACATACGTATCACATAATGTATTGAGCAATGACATTATAATTTTGTTTGCATGCGTGGCTGCAAGCTGGAAGTCGATCAAGGCCCAGCGCCCAGCAGTGAGCGCTGCAGCACGTACGGTGGTAACAAAGAGGAGGAGATGAACTGTATTATGGAATACGTATGTTGGAACCGGCGCCGCATAGCGCACACGTGGACTATTATGGTCATCGTTATCACCTTTATATGGCGAATCACGCATACTCGTGTAAATTCCACGTTGCTTAGCTTTTTCCCCACAGTTCAGTGCAAATTGTTACATTTATTTATTTACTTTGGGAACATTTGATTTGCAAAACATATTAATTTATAATCAGTACATGTAAGTTGAAGTTGCATTATGTTTGCCTGGACGGTATTAATTCCTAGCTAGACATGTTGCCTCTTCTAAGGAATTAAATATGTGGTTGGTATCAAAATATCGAGTTGTACGGTGTGACATTATTTTTCATTTATCGTTGAAGATATTTTTGGTGGGTTCCGAAATTGTACTAGAAAAAAGGAAAATGAAGATGTAGAACAAAGAAAGAAAAAAAAAAACAAACGAAAATTATGTACTATTAAAAAAATATATAAAAGTTAAGTAATATTTTTTAACAGGTTCTCGGACTCCGTTGTTCCCAGGCTAGTAAGCCATTTGCTAATATTTTTGCCAAAGGATGACAATTCGCAATTTTTAACCTCGGCGGAGATTTTATTGTAGATTTTTGGTTCTAGATAGGTGTGTGTTTTTTGGAACATTGTCGTAGCACTCACTGGGATTATCAAATTATTTTTGCTACGGCTTGTGGTTTGATATTTGTTCGATTTTACCAATATATTCTATATTTTTGTTTACATTTGTGATGACTTTTTTTGTGAAACTTTGTCGCACGTCCAGAGCATTAACATCTTTATAGAGCAATGCACTAGGATACCTGAAATTTCCTAGTGATGAAGGATTACTATAGATTAGATAGTTGTTATTATTAATTGTTAACAGGGAATAAATAACATTTATTATCACAATTGATTTCTGAGTAAATCTGTTCTTACCGAATATATTATTAATTAAATAATATCAAATACTATAAAAATATATTAGGTAGGTATAAATAAAATAAAATAAAAACTTTTTATAAATTAGTCTCAATGTGGCCTAACCACAGTTCGAAAATGGCTTTGAACACCGAAACAGTCATAATAATAGCAAACTAAAATACCTGCAGAACTTAATAATAACATTATTAAATTTGATTTAGTTTAAATAAAAATAAATATATAGATACTTGTTTAGATTTTGTTTCTCCCGGATTTCTGATGAGAAACGTCCACATTATATGAATATTTGTTTGCGTTCAATGATTGATACTTTATTTATTTTTTATGTGATACCACACAAGGGTCCCAACTGCTCTCAACCGCCTGGAGCCGCCAGCTAGACCATGGCATCCCCAATTGAGGCTGAAGATATTGAGGAGAAGGAGATGGGGAAGATAGAAGGTGGAAAAGTACCTGGCTATTCCGATACCAAACACGGCTAAAACCATTTCAAGCAACGTTTCGATTGTGAATGGGGGTCTTTCTCCAGGACGATACTGACAGTATCTACCACTCTGGAACGTGCCGCAAATATACTACATATTATTTTTAATTAATAAATTGTGAAATGACACAATTTAATTAAATAAAATTTACTTGCGTACGCCGGGATTTGAACCCGCGCCCACAAATTCGTAGCCAAGGATCGTAACCACTCAACCATGGAGACCGTTCTGATGTCCTGATGATTATCCTTATAATACCAAATATAATTTTCATTGCACAATTTCTACGTTTCGTTATATCATAATCTTATTTTGCCCATTTCAAAGTTTGCTCTGTCATTTTAGGGGATGCTGCGTGGAGTGTCTTTTCGAGGGTAGAGAAAGGAGTGAATCTGGGTCTTCATACAGTTGTCGAAGAGAAGAAATTCACATTTTTTGGGTAATTTGGGTGAATTTGAAAAGATAAATTATTACTGTTTCAAGATATTTTTTTTTGTTACGCTCCTCACGTGCCATCAATGAAAAAAATTACAATAAATTGCAATTATATTTTTATACCGTATCGCCGTTAAAATTACGTAATTTTTTTTCAAATATCTATTCATATCCATAAAGCTTATACTGCAATAATTATACGACCAGCGCGAGGTCACCGGCGTCATTGCAGAGTCGTTTAGTTGAAGCGGCAGATGTCACCTTGTCAACGTCCATTAAATTTCCCAGGCAGGTGGAAATCGTAATCCTATTATAATAACATCACAACAGCAAGATGGTGAACTATGAAATCTAAAACAAAGCTGCTGACAGGATCTTACATGGCTTACGCAGTGTCTCTATTCGGGGTTGTAAACAGATTGTACAGACAGTCATTTCAGTGGAATCGAAATTTCCGAGCCTCCGTGGAATTTTGTGAATCCGCTCTCAGATCAAAATACCTGCTTCTTGCCATATTTCAATTAGAAAAGGATGAAACGTCAGATGTTGAAGTCTGAGATCAAAATACCTGCTTTTTGCTATACTTCAATTAGAAAAGGATGAAACGTCAGATGTTGAAGTCTGAGATCAAAATACCTGCTTATTGCCATACTTCAATTAGAAAGGGATTAAACGTTAGATGTCGAAGTATCGTTCTGAGATCAAAATACCTGCTTTTTGCCATACTTCAATTAGAAAAGGATGAAACATTAGATGTTTAAGTATCGTTCTCAAATCAAAATACCTGCTGTTTGCCATAATTCAATTAGAAAAGGATGAAACGTTAGATGTTGAAGTCTGAGATCAAAATACCTGCTTTTTGCCATACTTCAATTAGAAAAGGATGAAACATTAGATGTTAAAGTATCGTTCTCAGGTCAAAATATCTTTTCCATGATTCAATTAGAAAAAGTATTCTGATTACCAAATTGAACTAAAGGTAAAAACACTAAACGTAACAACCGCCACAACACGCTTTTTGCTCCAACATAATGGCTATATTAAGGTGTACCTAATATATAAAACACGACTTATGACAAATGTGTATTCTTCTTAGTCCGACCGAGTATTTACAAGTAATGTCAGGTAGGCGAGATGATGACATAGACAAACACGTAGACCAAAGACAGCTCAGATTGTAATTATGACAATATTATGGATAATCTGACTAATGATAATAGCTGAACCCGTAACCCCAGAATATTGAGACATTACCGAATCAGAATCGGGAACAGCTTTATCTGTTTATGATTCATGTATGGGGGAATGGAACCGTTAACATAGTTAGGTACATAGATAAAATAGGTAGCCTTCATGAAATACAACAACTAAATATTTCATTTGTCTCACGAACAAATACAGGAATAACACAGCGTAAGTACCATTCCAAATAATTAGCTACAGAGGCGAATATTCAAAACATACCTCACATTCACTGATACTTACACTCTAGACACATATTAATAATTGTTGACGATGTATGCAATAATCGTCTGTTTGTATTTGTATTCCGAGCAGTTGAACATATTTATTTATTTTATTTGTTTATTAACGCCCCAATGGGCTTTTACATATTTTAACATTTAAATGATTATGTGTACAGAAAGGAAAAAAAGTATACAAAAAATAACATGGTACATAGTTGGTATATAAGTGTAACATATTTATGATATATATATATATGTATGTATAGTAATGTATAAGTGCATGACACAGAGAAGTTATAAAGGGAAAATTTGTAGATACTACTTTTTTTTTCATATCTACTATGTCTGAAAATGTATTACCTTCTGCGTAAAGTCTAGGTACAATAGAATTTTTGAATGACTCAGTTCTGAAATTATTGTTATAATTGCATAAAATTTTAAATCGAGTAGTTTTAGTTGGAATATTAAATTTAATTAAGCTGACAATATCGGGGCTGTCTAAAAAAAAATATTAACAATTTTGAAAATAATAGTTAGGTCAGAAACAAGTCTTCTATCTGAGATTTTTAATCATTTTAGTTCTTTTATTAATCAAGTGTAATTTATAGTTTCAATAGGTAATGCAAGTTTATAGTTAACATTTCTTAGAAATTTATGTAGAACTTTTTCAATGGAGTCGGAGTGAATTTTATAGTGAGGGGACCATATTGAAGAATTATATTCGACTTGACTACGAACTAAGGAAGAGTATAATAATTATATTTTGCTTAGTAGTATCTCGATTCTCGACCGTAACAATAATAAGAGTAGAAGGTACGGTAACTGTTGTCGTCATCAGCTTGGGACAGATAACATAGCGAGTGCATCTGTCTTCTTGTTAACTTATCCGTCTGTTTACTTTAGATGCGTACATTTGCATTAGATTACCAACCGTCTGCTCGCTGGCTGTATGCCACTTTCTTTGAACCCACACATTAAATAGTTCTTTATTGATAAGGCTTTCATTGATTTTACATCGCCTTCTTTTTAATCCACATGAATATCTAACTTATTTGCATTATTTGCAAATCGTCTATACGCAAAAATGCCACTTACAAAATTACATAAATTTTATTGTTGTTGAATTTTTTACAACACCTCCCACACTCGTTTTTACCAATTTCCGCAGATGTCCGAATCCTAACTTAGGTTCTTAAAAACATTTATTAGGTTCGTACTTACCTATATGTTTCAATTTGAATCAATTTCATCTGATTAAGCTGTCGGACCTAGTTGTATTATATAGTGATCATTAATAACCTAATTGACAACCCTGCCATCCTCGCCACTGTTAACTTAAAGTACCAACGAGGAACACAAAACAAACTGTAACATTTTTCTACAACACTTACACAACCAACTAGTCTCATTCATTAACCAATAGGAGGATATATGATCTGGGCAACAAGTTTCTAGGTACTGTTGATATATTTGCTGACTCCATTTATACAGTAAAGCGTCATCTATACCAGTACATTGATGAATCCTACAATATGTAGTATTGTAGCTTGGATGATGTAGCATTAATGATTTGTGTTATAATATTGTTTTAGTTTTCTATTTTATGTCACTGTTAAACATTTGAAAAAAATTTACTTATAATTTTTGATAGCTCTTTATATTGTGTTCTAAAATCCATGTAAAAGCCCAGATGGGCGAATAATCAAATAAATTAATAAATATTTTAGAGTAGTAAAAATTGACAACACAAATTTTTAGCAAAATATTTAGCATTCGTTTCGGCTGCCACTAAAAGTTTTATACCTTCTTAAGAATCGCACTGTTTACAATTTCCTCTTCTCTTTCACTAGTGACTAGATAAAGCTAACATTAAGTCGGCACAATAATTTCCCCTTGCGTTTGGCACGAAGCCGCATTAATAACAGTTTCTCCGGGAGAAGGAGAGCGGAGACGATTTGCACGACGCGGTGACATTTAAATGCGCCGACCTAAATTAGAGGAAATTTGCAATTTTCCGCAACGCGAGACATCTCTACACCACCTCACTGCCTTCTGCACTGTACACTCAGTACACTGTACAGTGTACACTTCACCTATTTTATGCGATGTCTCACACAAGGACGTGAGGCTCCTGTCTGTGCCTGTAGTCTGAGTCTGAAGCATGCGCAGCCAGGGGAATTGTATCCTACATGTTTCGTGAGCGATGCTCACATCTTCAGGTATCAATGTATACAACCTGAAGATGTGAGCATCGCTCACGAAACATGTAGTAATATTGTATATTAATAAAGTGATGTATACAAAGTTATTTTGTTTTAATTAAAATACATAATGACATCACAAAGTGAAAACCTTCTAGAAGAAGAATTCTTCTTCGAAAAAAAAAAAAAGGTAATTGTTTACGTATACCAGATAATTTGAGCATAGTAATACTTAAATACTTATGAAGAGATGAGCAAAATAAATATTATAGAGTAAACAATTACGTATATGTGTTTGTTAGGTACTGGTTTGTGCTATGAGGAACAATATGCGTTGAAAATTGAGTACCCTAAAAAAGATAATATTATTATGTAATATTGATAAGATTGAGTTACGTATCACTCAGCTTTATGAGCCAATCTTTTAAATGATCGCAGCACCCTCAATTTTTGTCTACTGTAAAATGTCAGACTGTACCAGGGGTGTTAGTTGAAGTTTGCCGGTTTTTTCAATAAAGAAAACGCTTAATTCTCAAGGCAATCTCAATTTTTTTTTATTCAAAGTATTGACCATCGGATTCTATACATTTTGCCCATCTTTGAGGCAAATCATGGATACCATTCCTAAAAAAAAAATTCTCTTTCGAGGCAAACCATTCTACGAGCCATTTTTCGACTTTTTCAAAATTGGCGAAGCGCTGCTCTGCGAGTGAGTGTCCCATCGATGCGAAAAGGTGATCGTCGGACGGGGCAAGGTCTGGAGAGTACGGCGGGTGCGATAATATTTCCCAATTCAATGCTTTGACAGTGTTCTTCACTACTTTAGCTGTATTTTTTTACATGAATACCGCACAAGAGTCCCAACTGCTCCCAACCGTCTGGAGCCAGTGAGACTATGGCATTCCCAATTGGGGAATGTTGTGAGGCTGGAGGTATTGGGGAGGGAAGGAGAAGGGGAAGGGGAAGGGGAGGAGGGAGGTGGGGAAATACCTGGCTATTCAGATCTGGTCACCAAACACGCCTAAACGCCATTTCAAGCAACGTTTCAATTCTGAATGGTGGTCTTTCACCAGGGCGATACTGAGAGTATCTTCCACTCTGGAACGTGCGCAAATATACAATATATCATTTTTTAATTAATTAATTGTGAAACAACACAAATTAATTAAAATAAAAATTACTTGCGCACGCCGGGATTTGAACCCGCGACCTTCGGATTCGTAGTCGAGAGCCTTACCCCTCGACCATGGAGGCCATGTTTGGCGGTTTTTTCGATTTGTCTCTCGTTCATTTGGTGTGGTACCCATTTTTCCATACTTTTGGATCTTTCCCATGGCTTTTAAACGTTGGCAAATTGCTCTTCGGGTCACATTAAGTGTTTGGGCCAATTGTTGTTGCGATTGGGTTGGGTCTTCATCCAATAACGCCTGCAATTCCTCGTCTTCGAACTTTTTCGTTGCACCAGGATGTTCATTGTCTGTTAAATCGAAATCTCCACTTATAAATTGACGAAACCATGTCTCACATGTTCTAATCACTGGAGCATGTTCACCATAAGTTTCTGCCAGCAACCGATGAGCTTCAACTGCTTTTTTCTTTTGATGAAATAAGAAAAGCAACGAATGCCGCAAATGCGATTTACTTGGAACGAAACTCGACATATTCACTGAGGTAACCAACTATGACACTATTATTTTGGCGGAATGTAACTTGTGTATTTTTGAAGGTTAAATGTCCATAGAAAAATATGACAGATGCCAAATCATAGAAATGTATACATATCTCTAGCGACATCTATGAGTAAAACCGGCAAACTTTAATTAACACCCCTGGTAGGTACTTTCTCTGTGTTGCCAGCCGCGTTCTGCCCGCGCACTGGCTTGCTGTTTGATACTAGCGACTTGGTAAAATGGAATGCATTTGGGCACTTCCTGTCTAGGCTAATTATGATAATACCGTGAGGTTAGGCAGAAAGGGTACGCTGCCGTTAATCGTAATCTAAGCTAATCGTTTCTGTTACTGCTGCACTTAATTTCAATTTAAATTTTGCTAATGAATACGCCCATACCAATTTATGCCTCCTTTATACCACTAATAACATAAACTCACCTGCTTATCTGTAGACACAAATTATACCATATATTATATTTATTTATTGACAATACACAACACGAAATGAGATAAACGAGGGCTACAGAATAATAACAGCACATACCTACATACTCGTAATTTTGAGAGAACATTCAAGTCAAAGCCTGAACAAGGTTTTTGTAGAGTTCATGATTTTATACATACCATATATTCATAGTTTATGTTACAGACGTGTTTAAATCTGTTGTAGTCGAACGTGCTTTCCACCCCCCGCCACTGGTGGAATTCCTCAAACGCCTCTGACTCTGAGTCCAATACCGTATTACAAGGGTCATAATGTCCGTATTGATATTATAATTATTGATGTTTAATATTTTTGTTTTATGTTCAACGTAATTGTTAAGTAAGCTGTCTCTTGTAATTTGGTTAAAATTGAACATGTTAATTTCCTCACAGCGGCATAATAAATTATTTGAATAATGCCGTAATGAGGAGATGCCCTAATAGTTTTAAGTAATATTTAACATTGTTTTAAATCTGAGTTGCAACTTGCCCAGTCCAGTATAGTGAAGTACTGCACTGGGAGAGTCAATTTAACTGTAAAAGTTGTATTTATGTTTTCTTTCATGTCTTGATTTAGACAACCGTCGACTGAAGATAATTTGGCCAAATGGCTCGCACACAGTTTTTACACGTAATATATAAGCCACATGTCGGCCTAGCGAGCGCGACCGTTCCTTTCTCACTATGGGGGGTAAGGTCTTAATGTGTTCGGCAATAACATAAATAGGTCAACTTAATAGAAATAAAGTCAGTCGTAAATTATCTGCAGATTAACAAAGTCTTTCACTTTCGTCTTCTCCAATTCAACACCATCTGTTGGCTCGCCAGTCGCCAAACCATCCCTTGGCAGAGCTAACTCTAACGGGAACGAGTTGCCGGAATAATTCTCGGAATTGCAGCGAGCGAACGAGTGTCAGCAAAAACAAAAGTCTTTCACTTCTCCTGCCTCCCACCTGAAGGATTCTTGGACTTGCCTCCTCAAGAACAATTGGTCCTGCACCCTGCACATCGAAAGAAAGTGGCTCTGGATCTAGCACCTACATATTACAGTCTTGTAACGATAATTAGTCGATTACAAGTGGTCCTTTGAGCGAGGATCTTAGCCACTCACCTTCGAGTATGTCACCACCAACTCTACGCTCGCAGAACGCTACCCAAGGCGGAGGGACGCCTCAACCACCTACAACTGCCCCAGATACCGTACATGCTGTGCCTGATGCCACGCTTGATGCCACGATTGATGCCACGCTTGATGCCACGCCTGATGCTGTGGCCCACACCACGCGCACGCCCAGTACCACGCCTGTGTGTGTTGCATCTGTCGAGGAAAGCACAAATGACGATTCACCGCCATCCACATATACTGAGGATACAGTGCGACTGCTGCAACGAGAGCTACGCAGTCAAGAGGAGCAGATAAATAAACTGATGGCAGCTCTGCAACAACAAGCTGCATCGACGCCCGTAATGTCTGGCCCTGTCCCACTGTTGCCGCAGCAGCAGCACCTGCCAGTGATGCAGCCCGCAGCAGCACCCGCCCGACCAGCAGCCTATGAACCCCCAGCATTCTGGAACGAGCAGGGGTTCCCAACCAGGAGGCACCCGGAACGATCCGGCCCTGTACCCACGCTGACACAGCAGGGGTACTCAACAGAGCAGCCAGGACGATCCGGCCCCGTACCCCCGCTGACGCAGCAGGGGTACTCAACAGAGCAGCCAGGACGATCCGGCCCCGTACCCCCGCTGACGCAGCAGGGGTACTCAACAGAGCAGCCAGGACGATCCGGCCCCGACCCGGCCCCGTACCCCCGCTGACGCAGCAGGGGTACTCAATGGAGCAGCCAGGACGATCCGGCCCGTACCCACGCTGACGCAGCAGGGGTACTCAACAGAGCAGCCAGGACGATCCGGCCCTGTACCCACGCTGACACAGCAGGGGTACTCAACAGAGCAGCCAGGACGATCCGGCCCCGTACCCCGCTGACACAGCAGGGGTACTCAACAGAGCAGCCAGGACGATCCGGCCCCGTACCCCCGCTGACGCAGCAGGGGTACTCAACAGAGCAGCCAGGACGATCCGGCCCCGTACCCCCGCTGACACAGCAGGGGTACTCAACAGAGCAGCCAGGACGATCCGGCCCCGTACCCCCGCTGACGCAGCAGGGGTATTCAACAGAGCAGCCAGGACGATCCGGCCCCGTACCCCCGCTGACACAGCAGGGGTACTCAACAGAGCAGCCAGGACGATCCGTCCCTATACCCACGCTGACACAGCAGGGGTACTCAACAGAGCAGCCAGGACGATCCGGCCCCGTACCCCCGCTGATGCATCAGGGGTACTCAACAGAGCAGCCAGGACGATCCGTCCCTATACCCACGCTGACACAGCAGGGGTACTCAACAGAGCAGCCAGGACGATCCGGCCCCGTACCCCCGCTGATGCATCAGGGGTACTCACCTTTACCACTCGACGAGCAGTGGTACGCCGCACGGGAGCAGCAACGGCCAGTACCCCCTGCCCCACCCTTGGCACCCTGGCGTGACCTGAGCTGCCTAACATCAGAACAGCAAAGTCCTCCTGGCCCTATACCACCAGCACCACTACATGACCAGTGGTACCCGCAGCAGCCTATCCCCAGGACGGACTCCTCATTGCCGATGTTCCCGCCACATGCAAATGCGGACGAGACGGTGCATAACACCAGAGTATGGGCCCAACAGGGAGCAGATCCGCTCTCCCAACTCGCTTCCGTAATGGCTGAAGCATTCAAAGCCTCTAGGGCCCAGGACAGCCCCCGTCATACAATAGAGGATGACCCCCGGATGGCTGCACTCATCGCCAGGCAGTCAATGGCCAAGGACCTGCCTCCCTTCTCAGGGGATCCCCTCGAGTGGCCCACTTGGAGGGCACAGTTTGCACAGTCAACTTCAACCTGTAGGATGACTGCAAGCGAAAATTTAATTCGTCTACAACGTGCCCTCAAAGGAAAGGCACGAGAAGTTGTGGGACCACTCCTCATGGACCCAACGCAAGTACCAGAGATCCTTGCCGTCTTGGAACAACGATATGGAGGGACGAACTCACTAGCCGCCCTGATGTTGGACAAGGCGAAGAAGTTACCACAACTAACAGCTGAAGCATCACTTGAAGACCTAGCTGACTTCTCGGGCACCGTTCAGAACCTGGTGGCCTCACTCCGCTCCCTAAATAATGATGGATACCTCACCAACCCAGCGCTGCTCAGCGACATTGCGGGGAAGATGCCATGCACGATGAGGTTGGCGTGGCTGATGGAAGTGAGGCACTACGAGGTGCCTGCCACCATCTGCCAGTTTGCCGCCTTTCTGAAGACCG